>JAWLRI010000274.1:3387483-3423912 GCA_034781795.1 Crypturellus tataupa
GCTCACAGGCTCTTTTCCCCACTGAGTTTCTTAGTCAGCGTGTTTGCAGTGTGTGCTCAGCAGCTGTGATAACAGCCAAGTTCCTTCCCTCCTGAGGTTTTAATAATCTGGCTGCAGCAGAGAGGAGCTCAATCTGCTGTACACGTGGCTAAAGCAGAGCCTGCTGCAGTGTCTGCCACGTGGGCTGGTAAAGGATGTCCCCCATGTGCGAGGAGCTGTCCTGGCCTGAGGCAAGAGCTGGGCAGCAGAGAGCAGACGCTCAGCCTCGGGGCCATGGGGAAGCACCAGAGCAGGAGGAAAGCTGCCTCGAGAAGAACCCCTAGACTGACTGGGTATTTTGCTGAAGGGTCGCATCAAAATGATAGCAACGCTGCTTGTCTGAAGTATTCTGGGAATTGCAGCTTAAAGGGATGCCAGGTCCACAGGAAAAAATGTATTATTGCTGAGAAACAGGACAGACAGAGCTAGTGAACATAGACGAAGGCACTGTGTAGTGGGATGCTTGTTTGCCATCTTGGAGCCAACTGCTGCTCCTCCTTATCTCAGACTGATCTTGTCATCAGCATCAGGGATGGCAAACAGAGGCTTCAACCAGAAATGACAAGTCCCATGAAACAAGACCAGAAAGAGGAACCAACAACTTGGATTTTCCAGAAAACTGGCAAGGAGCCTAACCCAGCACCTCCCAGGAAGTGATACGTAGTGCCACCTTCTTCTTAGCCTTTTGTTTTAGAGGGAAAAGGCAAAAAAAAAAAAAAAAAAAAAAAAAAAAAAAAAAAAAAAAAGTCTACATTTCTGGCCCGCGGGGTGCAAAAAAAAAAAAAAAAAGAGCTTTATGCCTGAATTCTGAAAGACGGTTAACAAATAAATGCAATTCAAACTATAAAGGCTAAAATGCCACAATTCTTGAAGTTTAAGTCAATCATACAAGTTTTGTGAGGGCTTTTCTTGTGATTTTGGAGCATGTGGTCTTAGTTACACTGTGCTTTATAGCAGCAGGTAGCAGGGCCATGTTTGTTATCTCAGTAATTCCATGCCAAATATACTTCATTTAAAATCAAAGAAATGCAAATGCAATTTGAGATTTGAGACTCCTGATTGCTTTTGTCCTCTCTGTGCACTTTGCAGTATGGAATAATAAGAAACTCTGTCTTCACTTACTCCCATGCAAGCCCCCTAACTTCAGTTACTGACTTTCAGGAAGCCTCGTCACAAGTGCAGAAACTTGGTGAGGGGTGAGAGGATGAGAAAAAATTGAAAGGAAAGGACCAACCTCTCTGCCAGCTCTCTGGGGTTTAGAAGAACAAGAGGAATTCAGTGCATTCAAAGTAATGGCACTTTCTGTCGTGAAAGCTAATCTGAGGCAGAACAAGAGGAGGTAGCGCATCTGCCCATTAGCAGTTATGGTGCTTAGGATACTTGTGAGGACATCACTGCTCTGAAAAGAGCATCTCAAAGGCTTGGGGAGAAAGGGTAGTCCTGACATTTTTCTCCGTCAAAAAAAATATTTAGCTTTATGTATTTTAAGTTCTTGGAAAGTGCTTTAAGTGCTTTTCTTTCCCTCATTCCCCATTGCTATCCTATGGATTTGCAGAGAAAAGGCTGGCTTTAGCAAGTGATACAAGAGTGAGGAAATCGCACAGGGAGGTAAGTTCCACCAGAGCCAAACTTCAAATCCTCCAGACCAGAGAGAAGGAAGCAGCATGGGAGAAAGCACGACCACTTTGCAATACTCCTGAGTGTTTTGTGTGAGGCAGTGCTGAACAATTACACTGTTCTTTTGCACAGCAGGGAGAGGACAAAGAGGGTCGGGAGAAAAGAAGAGATTTCAGCTATAAAGGAAACCCAAGTAAATGTGAAAGAGTATGTGGAGTGCATAAATACACCTGCCTGTTCTGTCTGAATAGCTTCATGTAGCGGACAAGCCTCACCACACAGCCTCCGTGCAGTTTTACTCACACATAGAAGAGCGAGTCTGCATATACAGCATTCACAAGAGATTTCTGCAGTGATTTTAATGGCAGTGGAAGGTAACAGGGAAGGTAGCCCTCCCTGCAGCTTTAAGCCCAGCTTGCTCATTTTCCCACTGTGGTGAGGAGGACCTGCTTTCTGAAGAGAAGACACTGAGAATCTTTAAAGAACCAACGCGAGAAGCTGCAGTACCGGGCAGCCTGCGCTGGGGCGCTGCTTCCCAGCACAACATCCAGGGATCCTTGCGAAAGGCACCTGCCCCTCGGGAGAGGCTGGAGAAGGGGAAGGCTGAGAGGGGGAACCTGCTCAGCCACAAGGACAGCAGAGGGTTGAAGAGCGCTTTTACTTTGCAGGTAATGAACAATCAAATAAACAAACGCAAATATGAGCACTCAGCTCTGCAGACACAAGCCAACTGCTCTATTTTCATACAGGGAGCAGAAGAGAATTTCCCATTAACATAGGTAGACCAAATAATGCCAGAATGCAAACTGATGTGACTTGTCTTTTCATTTCTAAATCATAACTGAGATCATGGTGGGTATTTAGGAAGTTTCATGAATAATCTTGGCTGCTGTGTGCCCTTCACCAGTGGCTTGGTGTCTGGTTTCACCGGTCATCATTAACTCCGCACCTTGAATGCAAAACCTGCATGCTGAGTTGATGGGTAGCTTTGTTTTGGGTTGTTACCTGCGTCAATACATTTTGTTTATGCTCTGCCAGACTTCCCAAATGGTTACACAGCTGAGTACCTTAGTGAACGTGGAGATGGCTCAACAGGTTAGAGGTTTCTGGCACTGAGTGTGGGTAGCTCTGAAGCAGCTGCTTTGATTTGGGAGTCCTGCGACCGAGCTTGAATTGAACCTGGCTTGTGTAACTGCAGGGCTGCGCGGCGCGGCGTGACATCCCGGTGAGTGGGACACAAGGAGCTGCCTCCTTGGCCTCCATGGCTTCTGATATCTTAGGGAACATGAAGGGTCTTAAACTTTGATTTAAAGCCTTAAGACCAATTCGCTGAGGCTGTGTAAGGACAACGTGCTCTATAGACCAGCAGTGACAAACTCAGCCATGGCTCGGGACTTGGGAACATTGCCTTGTATCTAATCAAGGCCTTATCTTCCTGGTCTTCAGCACAAAGATTTCTGGGCACTAATTACACTGGTACAAATGGACATTTAGCACTAAAATTGTCTTTTGCTGCAACTTGTGAAATCCTGGCTTACAGAATATTTGAATGAATCATGTTCAAGTGGTTTTAAATAATGACATCCCTGCAAGCTGTGCAGCAAAAAGTACTTCTAGAAGCCATAGCGAGAAATCAGCCTTTCAGGCATGCCTGTAGGACAGGTTGCAAGAGCAGCTTAGCCTTGTCCCACTTTTTGTAGCTTGCAAGACAGACTCATAGAGAGCTGGGCCTGCGTCACCAGCAGCAGCAACCAAGAAACCCTTCTTGTTGCTCCATGCAGAAGCAGCAGCTTGAGTACTGGGGAGCACTGGGAAGCATGTGGGAGGTAGCAGGGCTCATGCTACTCTGCAGGCGCTGGCCAGCTTTTCTGCATTCCTCTTGGCCCACAGCCTGACCAATGTATCAGACACTCTAACTCACCCTGTACAACTACCATGAAGGACAAAAGAGACGTCGCTAGCAGAAGACCAGTGAATTCTGATGAGTCTAGAGGAATATGGGAGGTTAAAGTCCAGAGTTCTGTTTCTCCTCAAGCCTAGCATAGATACAAAACTTTCTTCAATCATTTCCCAGGTGAAAACATTGTAGCACCAATCCCTCCTGCTGGTGAGTGCCTCTCCCTCCCTGTCAGACCAAAGAAAAATATCTGCTCTTCATGCCTCTGTACCCGACAAGCACTGAGAGGTGCAATGTGTCTCAGAAGCCAGTGCCGAAATGCTCACTCCCCTGATGGCATCGTGCCAAACCGAAGAAGGTGGCCAAGGGGAGCCACGACCTGGGAGGTCAGCATCGCCATCCCACTGGGTTAGTAGCCTTATGTAGCTCTGACTACGGCTGATGTTTGCTCAGAACCTGAAGCCTCTTATTCTTCTGAAAGACTATCTGGCCACCAAACTACCTCCCACCACCACCGCTGCTGCTGTGGTCTGGGAGCACAAACTAGATTTACAGACATACATAGATACATCGAAGAAGTCTTTTGCAGGAACCAAGCTGAGCTAACAGACCTTTGGACCAGTACCTAGTGTTTTTTTGGCTGTGACCCTCTCCTTCCCTCAGGGCCACGTCACAGCACCTACACGAGTGCTCAGTGTGTGACTGCTTGCAGGGTGGCTCAGCAGCCTCACATAAGGCCCCCTTCCACTGAACTCACTCCAGAGCTGTACTGGCTGCCAGGGTAGGATTCACCTCCGAGATGGTTAGGTCACCAATCTGTCCAAATAGGGCCATTACAAAGGAAGTAGGATGTTTAATTTATTTGGGTACTTTTGGAAATAGTATGTCTGCACAACCCTAATTTGGCTGTCCTGTGCGAGTGCATTATGAAACAGCCTCATTAGCCACACAGGTAATATTTTACTTTGCTTCCTTTGCCGCACAGGACAGGGCCTGCTCCAAGGATGAATCAGAGAAGGCTGCAGCATCCCTGCTTCATCTGCTGAACTGAGACTATGATGTGTAAGGGAAGCAGGGAACTGTAGGAAGAGAAAGATTAGGGCAGCCATTGGTGCCACGAGGACCTGGCAGTATCCTGCTCCTGCTGAGAAAAGTAAAGAACTGAGATTTGTCAGACTGTTCGTAGCTGGGTGCGCGCAGCCCTTTTGCTGAATGCTCATCCCACAGCCTCAGACTGCAGGAAATGCCAGTCTTGGAAAGGAAAGGATAATCTTTAACAGCATTTACTAGCCTCCTGAGACTTGTGTGAAACACGCAGGCGTCGTACAGGCGAAGGGCACGGAGACGCTCAAGGAGAACAGAATTGTTTCTGTCTGCAAGGTCCAGTTTGAGCAGTGGCTTGCAGCAAGGCCTAGATGTACACACACACAGGCACAAGGAGAGAACTGCCTGTGACCCCCAGGAAACATAAGCCCTCAAACTCCTTGTGCCCCCCATACACAAGCCCCCAGCACTTGCATTCTGCGCGGTCCAGGGCTTAGGAGGTTTAGCAGGCAGCTGGGAAGACAATTTTTTTTTAAGGCAGATCTCCTAGTCTAAGTAGATTCAAGGAAGCATCCCTGATGCATAGGACAGCCCCAGCTATCTGTAATTTAGGTTGCTACAATAGCTGAGGGAGTGTTTTGTTTAGCAATACCTATGGTTACAGTATCCTATAACTGCACGCATTTCCGTTTTAGAGCTTTTGTAGGCTAATATAAATTTCCCTGATGCCACAGGCCTGTTAAACTGCAATACAGTTATTTAGAGCATTAGTGACATACCGCGCTTTGGCATGCTGGGCTGTATGTGGGCTAGTGTGCAAAGTGAAGTGTCACCAGAGGTTTATAGGAGGCAGGATTGCTGCTTCTCACCTACTTCGAAAGGGAACTGAGTGGCAGCTTGTGGTGTGAGGCACTGGATTCTCTTCAGCCACCTAACACAGGGAGACCTACAGTCTCAGCAACACTGAAATGAAAGGTCCAGAGAGAGCAAGACGCTATGTACCTATAGCCATGTACTGCTGAGTACCTATATGACCAGTGAACTACTGAAGCCTTAAAAAAGAGAAGTTGAATGTAGCCACAAGAGTAGTTTCAGTGGAAACCACAGGAAGAGAATTATTTGTGAGCTTTCAGCTAAGCTTCTAAGTGCTCGCTTTTTTTTTTTTTAATCTTTTAGTTTGAAGACTTAAACTGGAATTGTCTGAGGCCTTAAAAATATATTTGACTATCCTAGTGTGTGTCTTCCTTCTGCCTTTTCTCTAGCATTCCCATGGCCTACGCGTGCTGGGGAGCTATGCTGAGATAAACTGCAGGAGCACGGAGTAAAGGGTGCAATAAGTGGAACATAACGATGTATTTCATTAATGATGCATCCAGGCAATGAAACTGAGGCAAGCGGTTAGTACTTTTCAGTATCTTTACAAGAGAACTCCCCGAGCAGGTGCAAGGGAGCGGGGCAGGCTTTGCCCCACTGCTGTCAGTGAGGAACGCCCAGTGTCTTGTGAGGCAGCTCCCATGTAGAAGCGCGTACCTGCTCCTTGCCTGGGAGCGTGTGAATCTGCAAGAATTTGAGCAGCCATTTATGTGTAGAGGTGACTGATTTACACAAAACCGGATAGCAAGAACTTCCTAAGATGACCCTGTTTTGTGAGGAGATTCTAATCTCCTGACAAGTTTGTCTCGCCAGATAATGACAGTAATTAGCCAGGAGGCAAGAAGGTGGATCTAGGCATTCGACTTCTTGAGTAAGAAGGATGTTTTATGGTGGTGGAATTAGGAGGAGGATAGAGACTGCTAATATCCTTCACATGGAGTTGGCCCAAGCTGCACAGAACAGAAGATCGCACTTTACAGGAGATTCCCCAGTCGGCTCTCCCCGCAAAATGGAGAGGCACTGCCAGACAGAAGCCCTTGCTCAGGGTGACCCTGTGCTAGAACAACACTAGCATTTAACAGTAGCAATATCATCCTCTTCATTCATCCTTCTACGCAGCCCAGTTTGCCTGAAATGGGAGGCGCAGGGGAAAAAGAGGACCAGTGCAATTAATAATTGCCTGCATTTCTGATATTCAAACTAAATTGACTGGGGATAAATGACTAAATGAAAGGCTCTGGCTACAGCTGATCCCTTAGTAAAGGCCATATTATATAGCCCTACTGTAGGATGCGATGAGCTGAAAAGCATCTTGCAATTACCAAGCAGCTTGCTAGAGGCATGCCTGCTGCAGTTCTAGCAGATTCTCTCCTGCTCTTATCTCTGCCTTTTCCAGTCAAATATTTGCAAAACGCTTACACGCTGGGTAGATAACAACCCACAGGCATGCAGAAAAAAGAATACTAATTCAAAAGTGCATAGATATTTTTCCAGAAAAAAAAAATGTCATTCTTTATAATATGAAGGTGAGACATGTTCCTAGCGCACAGGTAGGTCTGGTGCTATAACAAGATGCAGTTTTGTCTTTCTGGGGTGCTGCCAGATACCCAGAAATGATAGTGTGCAGAGGAATGTGAGATTTCCCCCTTTCATCATAATGGTTGCTTTGAAGACTAATTACAGCCATTTAAACCCCAGCCCATTAGCCACACTGCTGCTGATGGCTGCACAGAAACACACAGCCAGACCAGGAAGTTCTCTGCTCCTGCTCATGCATTAACTGGAGCTTGGAAAGGGCAGGGAGCAGCAACAGGGGTCCTGGGCCTGGCAGCCTCTGAGGGCCAGAAGGAGACTGGGAACTGCATGGGACAAGCCCCAGTGACACCCACCTTGTGGCGATGCCTTCGGGCACCACGAGAGCTGGTGCTGCACAGGTACCCAAGCAAAGAGCTGGGTCCTTTCGCCTCAGAAATGCTGTGGACGAGACTGTGAGAAAGCCACAGCACCTCCTTATATTACCTGGCCTACCCTACTCCCTAATGCCAATATGCCAAGGTATTGTGTCAAAAGATGACTACAACAGCAAATTTAACCAAGAGGCAGCAAATATGTACCCACAGGTTGCCTATGGCCCCTCTTGAAGGACAAACAGTAAGAACCACTGCTGACTATTAGCTGCTGCAAGATATCTCCATAGACTGATCTCCACCACTTTTGGTAGCTGTGGTGAACACAAGGCCTGGTCCTGCTTGGTGCCCCTTCTCCTGCTGCAATAATGTTTCAATAATTTTTGTCCCTGCACAGGTCATATCTCCTACTGCAAGTTACGCCATTTGTGTAACTTACATTTGTAGGTGGGCCGCACAGCGCAAGCCAGATACTCACCTGGTGTAACTGGAATAGCTGTGTCTATGTGTCTACTTGATGTCTTAGGGGGATAATCATGGGCTGAAGATCGAGCACTAATAATGTTCTCGTGCGTCTGGTCACATTGTAAGTGCTATGAAATCAGTGCTGGTTTACTTTGCCTTGTGTGCCTATAAACTGCGGCACTTCTGCTCCTTTATGACCGAGACATCCCTTCAGCGGAGGCGGTTTCCTCTGAGGGCTGGAGCAGAGTGCTCGGCAGGAATAACAACAGCTGTCCCAATATAAATTGTTCCCACTTATGAATCAAAGCCCTTACTAAGATCGTGTCATGTCCAGACACGTTTGATATTTATTCTTGCAGACATAATAGGAAGGCAAGGATCCGTCCTCCTTTTTCAAGTGCATCTCCTTTTTTCTACAATGGGAGAGGAACGCAAACCGAAACGTGTTCTTGCTGGAAGTCTGCAAACAGGAAGTTCTCTTTGATTTGCATATTCCCCATTTTTGATGAAACATAGGAAATACAAATCACAGCCTTTTATTTAAAATTTGACACAAAAAAATGCCTTCAAGGTAACGTCAAATAACAGACTTCATGCTGCTTACATTCAGACTGATGCCATTCAGCGAGAAGTACAAGGCAAAGACTGACTTCTGAGCATTTTGTTCGACTACACTTGCCCGCTCATACACAACCTCTGGGAAACTGACTTGCAGTAGCAGCAAGTTAATAACTGAAAGCTATAAACATCTCCACATGGTTTTTACCTATAACAGTCATTTTCAGCACTATATCCTCCAAGTTTTGGGGAAAAATACTTATTTGATTTTTTTTATGAAACAAATCAATATTTTTTACCAATTATTGTTTTTCCTTCTTTTCCTTTATTCACTCTTACATATTTAACCTTGTTTTTCATCCTTTTTGATCTCCTAGCCTTTTCATCCAGGCACACTTCTGGTTTTATTGAAATTTCAGACATTGCACCGCATAGAAGTGTCAAGTAAGTTTACATTACAAATCCTAGAGAACAAAAGCAATTTAGAACTATTTGGTGGACCTACAATGAGCCTCTAGCAAACTCAATGGTCCCTATGTCAGGTGTACGCTTAGAAATTTTACTTGTTTCTAAACTTGAAATAAGGCAGATGATAGGTGGCTGTGCTCAAGCAGCATCTAAGTATAAAAGGAAATCTGTTCTTATGGCAGATACCACAACCTGTTGTCCCTTTGCCAGCCGTGCTCTTTCCAGAAGTGCCTGCTCCTGCTTCCTGAAGTTAAATCTCTGCTTTATTCTTTGCAGGATACAGAGCTGATGTTTGTGCTGTGACAGTGAGTTGTTGGGCTTAATTTACAAACTACATCAAATTACTTCAAACATGTGACACTAGCATTCAAAAGCAAGGGGTTTCTCTTCCTTTCTATTTCAT
Organism: Crypturellus tataupa; assembly: GCA_034781795.1. Taxonomy (NCBI): domain Eukaryota; kingdom Metazoa; phylum Chordata; class Aves; order Tinamiformes; family Tinamidae; genus Crypturellus; species Crypturellus tataupa. The sequence goes on from JAWLRI010000274.1 coordinate 3,396,755, forward strand.
GATTTTCACTATGTTGCAAATCAATTTCAGAATTTGTGCCTTTGCAGAAAGCACAAAAACTAGGGATAGGATAGCCTGGGAACATGGTAATGGTTGTAAATGCTGAATCAGTTCACAGTCTTGAGATGAGAAACTGGCCTGCAACAGGATCTGAACCTACCTGGAGGAGCTGCAAACTTCAAAGAGCTGCAGTTCCTTACTCCGTAAAAATAGCCTCTTATTCTACACAGACTGCCAGATTCTGGCTATTTTACTCACATTCAAAGGCAACTCACCTCAGCATGTTTTCTCCATGCAGTGCTGGTAGATGTGGTTTTTATTAAAGCCATATGAGTTCTTCTCAGAGAAAGCAGATTGCAGATGTCACCATCCCATAATTTGGCCAATCTTTTCCTCCTTTCTCAGACAACCATTTGAGGAATCACACTTGCAGCATGGTTTTGTGAATACTTGCATCTTCTAAACTAAAAAAGAAGAAGAGATTGTTTAATCTTGAGGGAAGAAGTCTATACAAGTTCAGCAATTTCTAAAGGTAAAATTATGTTTACGTATGGCTGACCAATTCTAAAGGAGGGACTAGTACTTCTTCCTGATCTTCCCTCTTTCCATTTCTCTAGGAATAACACTCATAACAAAGTGCTTCTCCTTTGAATCAGCTCAGGAATTTTATTGTGATTTGACTTTTCAAAACTTAATAAACATGTAAGTGAAAACCTGTTTCAGAAGATAAATGCAAACCTCCCTGCCAGGTCATCTGAAATAGAATTATTCCAAAGATTTAAGTAAAACATTGTCAAAACCACTGTGTACTTGTGGGAAGCCCTGGGCCTCATAAAAGAGCAATTTCTGAGGTTAATCCCAAACAAGCTGTTCTTTGAGCCATGGAATTAATGAATCCTAGTTCACCAGGAACCTCTGTTCTTTGCCCCTTTATGTACTCACCACAAAAACCTCTACCCCTGTGTCAAATTTGGATGAAATTAGTCAATGTATTCAAAAGCTATTAAGAGGACACTGACAAACGAGACAGATAGTGCACATGTACAGACTCATTTCCTTCAGAATCCAAGCTGAAAATGACCCATGCTGCTTTTGCTCAGCCCAGTAATTATCGCTGCTAACAGTAAATAGCAACACAATATAAACAACCTACGTTCATTTGTATGCAAATGCTACACTGGTATTCCATGCACAAACACAATTCATGTAGTTAGGGACATAGTAATTCTATGATTGATTTTAATAGTTATCTTTCTTACTGATAAGGTATCTATTAATGTCTGCTTTGTTAAACCTAGTAAAGGAGTTTATGGGCAAGGAGGAAGCAGTGGCACAAGTTTTAGAATTAAGGGCACAGAGAAGAGTTCTTGTGCCTGGTCACTTGCAAATAGTATCGTGTTCTTTTGCTCACATGCAACAACTGGGTCTTGCCCTGTCTCATACCTCGGCATCATATAAACAGCTAATTGAGAAGGAGTCCTAAGGAAGTTTCACCTAGAAACTGTTCAGTGAAACTGCAACTACAAAAAAAGCAACCAAAAGGAGGCTTTCTTGAAGAATTTGACCAACTCATGTGCAGGAAACACGTAGATTATGAACAATACAAGTGAGTTATCAGAGTCATAAAAGTCTGAATATATCTGAAAAAACATGCTCCTAAGAGATTCTTCTACCTGCAGAATGAGAAAGCATCTTTTTCCATTTCTTTTCTAGTGGTGGTTGTTCAGAGGGCTCATTCCTAACAGTCTGCTCGTTCACATGCTTTCATTTTAACATGGACCCATTAACCCTCATTTATGAATCATAACGCATTGCTATGGAAATACACTGTCACATCAAGAAGGGATGTTTGTGAGCAGATGGCCACCAACCCATTTGTCCCTGTAAACACTACACAAGCACATTTCTAATGTTTTTGCCAGGGCTGGCGAGTTCTGAACCAGGTGTCTCTAGCTGACATTGCTGAAAGATCCACGTATCTATCAAGCAGTGCATTTTAGAAGTGCCTTCCTAGCTCTCAGCTGCTCAATGAAGAATTGTGAACCCTTCACACGAAGACCATGGGCTTCATTCTGCTTGACTCTAGCCACTAATGCTTGTAATGCAAATCACTTCCCTGCTGCTCACACATGCAGAGACTTCTGCCCAAGTCCAAGTCCTGGCAAATCTTGGGGCTGTGCATGGACAGCTGGCCTTGGCCAACTCCAAGCCTACTGCAAGCCCCTGCCACACATTCTAATCAAGCAGAAATTTGAGAGGCCAGAGCCCTCTGAGTGAAACAGAGCTTCCAAGGGCTTGCTTTAGTTGTGTGTGTTCTCTGCCTGCAAGTGAGTGCAAATGAAATTCATTTCTGAGTATCTAGTAACGCTGCTCAAACACGGATTAGCCTGTGTGCATTCAGAACCCGAGCAAGCCCGGACGTTTGTCCTCCTCCAAGTCTCCTTTGTTGGTTTAGGTGCTCTATTTCTTTTTCTCACTCACTCATACAAGTTTCCATTCTGATGGCTTAAGCAAAGGCATGCCAAGGAACTCTTCATGAGAACAGTGCACACTGCCCAAATGGGAAGAGCACCAAATGATTGAAAATATGAGGGTAAATAAATAATACAACTTATCAAAAGAAAGAGCATGAAGTGAGGAATGCTGATGCGGGCTATTTCCCCCTATGCAAACACTCAGGTGTGTTTACAGTGGGGAGGCAGTCTTTCTTTGTTGATGGGGTATGTTGCCCTAGCACCTATGCTCTCCCCAATCTCAATTCTTTTCCTCTTTCTAACAAGTCTCCCCAAAGGGACAATGATTATTAATCTTACTCACACACAGGGAAACTGAGGCAGCAGACAAGGACATATACAGGATACCTGCTACCCTGAGCAGCAATCCCACATGGCAGTCACGGGGTCTGGCAGCCTGATTTCCTCTCCTCCACAACAGCCATGCTAAGGGCAAGTCAGGAGCACCTGTGGAAAGCACTCTGGGTAAGGCTCAGGAAGGAGGATGGCTGGATTTTTCACTCCCAGTGGAAGATACAAGCCCACGGACACTAAGCCAAAGAGAGGAAGCAGTCTCTGGAAGAAGCTTAGCGATGATAATGATGCCAGCTCTATCTGGGATCTTCATGTGAGTCCCCATGACCACCCCACAGAGCTGCATGGCCAGGACAGCCCTGTCTGTGGGGCTGCTGTGCCCCTTGGCCGTTTCCTCGGAGGGAGTTGGAGGGCAGGGAGCAGGAAACGGGGCTGTCAGCAGAGCTGGTCCCCCTCCCTGAAGCGAGAAGAAAAACCCAAAGCAAATACCAAACCATATTGGACTTGTAGTTACTACAAATGAAAACATTAGCATAACCAGCTCAGACCGTGCTGTGATAAGAGAAAATTGACACCATGATAAGAGATCTGTAAAATTAGGCTTTTCTCTTATTTCTTCTATTATCTTTTCTTAAAAAAATTTAGCAGTTATGCATTTAAAATCTTCAAAAAAAAAAAGATAAAAAGCTTATTGCACTCCCTATTGCAAATGTACAAGTTCCCATTTTTCCCAGGTATATATAGCTTAAGGGTTAAGGAAAATGAACAGAAAATTTTCACTTTTTGAACTTCTGTGAAACAACACAGCAAAATACACCACTGGATTTCCCTGAAGGGGAACACGTAATTTTGGGTACCTTATGACTGATGTAGTGCAGGGAGAGGCTTGGTCCAGAGATGATAGCATAGAGGCATGCAAGGCTCCTAAGGCAATGTGCCACCGTGGGGAAATCCAGCTTCATATAGATCTGGCTTGCACCGAGGTACTTCAGGTTGATGTAATCAAGATGGAGCAGTCAATCCTGCATTCCTGTATCTTTCCCACACTGCAGTTTGTCAGAAATTCCTGCAAAATAAATAAGTTTTGTTTTGAAGGAGGCATTTCCTTATCAAGGTGTTTTCCCCAAATCGCATCTCGATGTATTCCCAAGTGGACCTGAACAGCCACACCAGTTGGTTTCACCTCCGGATGTGGCAGTAAGTCTCTGGAAACCTAGGCAAGACTAGACTGATACAAAGAGTTGACATAAATTGCTGCATTTTTTTTCCTTTTTTCCAAGGAGCTGGACACCAGTGTTTATCCCAACCTTCCATGTTAGGGCAGCTGGCCAAAGTACCAAGCAGCAGGACTGTGAATACAAATTAGAGAGGCCAAGCAACTAGGAGGGAATAACCTGTCTCCAAAACCTGCGTTAGAAGGAGTCAAACAGCACTGTACAACAGATCTCTGATCCCAAACAGGGTTTCAACATATGGTCATAATAAAAGGGTGAAACAACATGAAATAGCTAGAAATACAAACACACCAAGCAGCACGTATGTAGGGTTACAAGAGTTGATGGGAAAAAATCTAAATGGAAAAAATGTGGCTTCTTGAGGCAGAAGTGAGAGAGCACCAAGTCTTGCCTTTCCTGTGCTAGCCACGCTGAGCTGTGCCGTATAGCATGTCCTGGCTGCGAATGCACAGAGCAGCCCAGGTAGCACGTTTAACCAGATTTTCCACCACACCTTTGGGCACGCTGTCATTATATCATGCATGCCTCAAATACCTCAGCAAAGCTGGGATAAAGGAACTAAGCGACCTGGTTCTGACTTCACTCATTCTGACCAGCAACACCTCTGTCCCGCCATTTCGGGGGACATTCTGGAGGACTGAGCACAGCCGGTCCCAAGCACGCAGGAAGATCGGCTACTGCAGCATCTGCGATGTGAGCAAGCCCCAGCATCACCGCAGCAGAACTGAGCTACCACCGGACACAAGGTGCCTTTCATTAGTTTGTGTCCGTCTGGGATGCAGATGAGTTGTGTCTGCAGTACCCACACGTTGAGAGGGCATTAACACACACTGAGATACGTCCACTAACACTTAATTCCTTCCAAAAAACTCCAAACCCTTCTGAAGCAATGGGTGCTCTTTGTGCTTTGAGAAGTTCCAGTGAGCCTCAGACCACTGGCTGTCCACATGCTCGTATTAAAACAAGAACATGTGGTCTGTCTGCCATGTGATCTGCACTCTGAATGGCTTTCAGCTTTACAGTATTTTTGAAATTTTCTGGGAAAATAGATTCTTCCCAGATCTGAGAAAAAGAGGATGGGGAACTCAGACCTCCTTCTTCGTCCAGTCCAAGCCATGATTATTAACAGGTCTTGCTCTCCCAAGATCAACACAACGACCTGGATGGAAGAACATGAGCCTTTCTACACGATGGGCCTGGCATTTGTATTAGGAGATCTCTTACATTTTCCTCATTCCTTTCTCCTGAGTAGTATCTACTTCTCTTGCAAAGATACAAAGGAAGGAGGGAAAAAGGGAAGCCAAGCAAATCCCTTTCAAAACTTTACTATGCTAAGAATTTTTTTCAGGAGTAGGAAGTAGTTTGAATCAAATCAAAGGTCTGGATGGACCAAAGCCTTGATGGCCTTGGGTACAATCAAAGCCTTGATGCAACCTGCAGCTGAGTTGTCACATAGCCTATTGATCTCTTTTTTGTAGTACATCCAGATCAGTTGGGTTTGGTTGTAGTACCATAAGAATTATGGCCTGATTGCCCAGATCAGTTCACAGAGCAGAGATCAGACAGCACCAAGCAACTCTGCCAGGTCCAGATGAATCCACCAGGAACTAAGTGCTTTGGTATCTCCAAGCAGAAGTGTGTTGCTGCATGACACACTGTTCTTCTATTTCTCCAACCAAAAACTTCTGCCCTAGTGCTGACAGAGGTATCAGTTCTTAACTGTCTTTAAAAGCACCTCTTCAGCCTCCTCTTCATTGGCCTATTTCTGTTCTGTGGGCTGGCCTACGACCACTCCACCTCAGGTGCCCTTGCTAGGTGGCTTCAGTAAGACCCCATCAACTCTCTTCCTGCCTTCCTTGCTTTTCAGTGCCATCCAGCTCAGAGTCTTGACATATTTCCTCCACACCCAGACTCAGGGCCGTTCTTCCTTGTCTCCTACTGAAACCAAAAGCCAGTTTGACTCCTGCTTCTGCCCTCCCAGCAAGGCTTGCTCCTCTCCCTCACCTCATTCCTGGAGTACACGCGAAGAAAGCCCAGGGATGTGCACAGAGACGCAATCGTGGGGGAAACAGAGAACAAACAAACAGAGTCTCATGACTCAGTGTACTGCAAACTACCCATGCAAACCCAGACAAACTGCTCCAGTGTGAGCACAGTTATCTACCACTACTATCTTGCTTCCCAGCATAAAATTTTGACAATACTTGTTATAAGAGCTTTGGGCACTGTAGCAATTACACTGTATATTTAGTTACTAACCTGTATCTGTTAACCAATTATGCTGGAGATGAGAAAAGTTGCCAGACCCTGGAATGGGGGGCCTTGCAACGGTGAAACATCAGCCACGAGCAGCCACGAGGTGAACGAAGAGGCCGCAAGCACAACTGCAGAGCAGCGTGTCTGCCAGCCCTGCGCCTGCCGGGATCAGCGGGAAAACAGCCCTGCCACTGACTTCAGGGAGTGCTCCAGGCTCCCAAAAATCAACCACAGATTTCAGTAGGATTTTTAGTTCTGTCATTGGTGAAACTTGGACCAAATGATGTGGTTACACTGCAGCTGTATTTCACTTTAAAGGATCCCAAACTATTTATAGTCACTTAGATTTTATTCTGAGGTGTGTTTGGGTGGGTAAGCAGCAAGGACAAGGCTGCACACTTAAGTCACCTTATTGCAAACAGAGATATCTTCAAATCAGGTAGAGCACTGGGTGAACATGTGTGGATATATGTGTACATATATATTTGGCTTTCTTTCCCCACTGGACAACTTGGAAAATTCTCACCCCACAATGAATATTCCCCTGCATTTCACTGGCATGAAAGCACATTCAAAGAGAGGACTCCAAGTCAAATGTATTGTTATGTTTTACTCAGAATGAAGCATTTTGTTTCTTTGGGTTTTTTTTTCCATTTTATGATAAATTAAATAAAAATATTTTTGCTAAAAACTATCATTTTTTGAATAAGTACAAGATTTTTGGTCTAAAAGAGGTGAAAATAGGCCTTTCCGCAACATTTCTTTTTTTGCTGTTGTTTTCCCAGACCAATTTCATGAATCTTCTATGAACACATTCCAGTCAGAAGTATAAACCAAAAGTAGTTTGCTCCCTAAAATATTACCTGCCATGTGGCCATAGCTAAAGTCTTGCAGCCAGGCACCAACAAGCCTTTTGCTGTTCCCAAGGCAGAATTTGCCATACACAGTCTCCCCATGGTAGCTTTGTAAGATATATTAATCAAAGGACTGAGAGCTCTTGAAGTATTAAACCATAAAAACCTCTTAAGTTACTCCTTCTCCAATACAGGCCTCTCAGAGTGGTCCACAGCCAGATCCCTCTGTTTTTCTCAGGAACAGGTTCTTGTTTTTCAAGTTGTTCTTCAAGCAAACTCCAGGTTTCCAGGGTCCCAGATGTATTGCAACATGATATGGACAGAGGTTTTTGTTTTGTTATTTTTAGTAAAAGTCTATAAAGAACCAGAATGGCCAAGGCACCTGTATGTCTATTAAGCAAGTCAGGCAGTGTCAGCCAAAACAGTGGGCAGACCAGTGCACAATCAGTAGGTTTCACAGACTGCTATGGCTTCCGCAGCTTGCTCCTCCTTTCCTGATGAAAAATGGTGTCTAGGTAGAATGTGCGGCCTCTGGATATTTGCCCAGGATTTCCAGATGTGCTACAGATGAGTCAGATGACTGGATCTCCAGAAAGCATAGCCATGTCTGTAGCACATGCACAGGCACAGGCTGTCGGGCAGTGAGGGACAGTGCATATATACATATACTTGGTGCACTCATTTGCACATCATGCTCTTTTAAAAAGACAGAGCACTGAAAAGTGAACTCCCCAGTTGGACTCAGAGATAAGGAAAAGAGGTTTCACTTTTCCTTGTAGACATAATGGACTGTGCCGAGTTTGCTGAGAAACCCAAGTCCTTTCAAGGACAGAAGGCGTGTGAGGGGATCATCATTGCCAGTAACAACTGTTATTTCTAGTCTGCCCTTTGTACTTTCATTCTACTTAGGAAGTTAATTATTCTGGTTTATACTCAAATATAACCAATTTTGGACTTTTAAAGCCTTGTTGATCTTCTTTATAGAGGCAGTAACACAGAGAGGGCCTAGGTAGAACCACATTTTGCTCCACTAAAGCTCTGGCTGACTTGGGATCCTACCACGCTCACAGATGGTCTATGCATACGCAAAGGATTTGGTGCCATCTCCCTTCCACTCTGCTGTGGAGACACAGGGTGAGAGAGATACACAGAAGCTTTCACACCCTATTCCCCTAGACATGCTATAAATCTGGTTGGTCTCAAACTAGCAGTGAGTTTGAGCATTTTTAAATTTGCATTCCTTTGTTGAAGACACATTTTGGGCAGGTACAGGCTCCTGGGTCATCCCGCTGCTCTAGCACTGGGGATGTGATGGAGGGTGCAGGCAGAGGTGCTCCTGGTCCCAGGCAGGCCGAGGGGCAGTGGTGGGAAGAGGATTTTGTTTAGTCTGCTTTTAGCAGCTCTGTGGAGAATGGCTTGGGACCAGAATGAATGTTCCACTGAAGTGCCTTCCACACAGCCCTGACTAACGGTGGTAGCTCAGCAAAGTCTGCAGACACAATCGTTTCCTCAAGCCCAGGATCTGAATAGTAATAACAACCCAGCAGCCTCACCTGTAGCTGTTGTTGGATCAATAGAAACAGCTGAACCCTTCCAACCATCCCCAGAACGGAACGCGAGCTGTCCAAGCCTTTCTGAGGCAAATCTCTTCTCCCAGGGAGAGATTTTTGCACCACTGTCTCATTCCTGCCCTAAGCTGGGTCTTACGTAGACAGCAGCTCTTCTAACACAACATATGTTGGCCAGTGTCCTGTGTTCCCCCAGATTAGCCAACTTGTGGAGCACACTGGGCACTCAGAAGAAATAATTTGCCCACAATTATGCAGCATTCAGTGATTCTACTGCAGCACTTGCCACGGCTCCTGTATGACTTGCTCCTCCAAGGCAGCTGGAACACAAACGGACTGAGGCACTAACTTCCCTAAAGTGCCAGCATCTTGGCAGGTATCTGGTGACTGAACCCTTTGGAGCCCCCAGTGTTAGGGGCTTTGAAAAATTTTATCGCAGTGCTCCCTCTCCCCTTTTGACTCACTGAAACAAACAAAAGATAGGCTTCTTCTCCTTCCCTTGAAGGCAACCTATATACATATAACAGGAGGACACTGTGTTTTATGTGGGTCTTCTTATGCCTCCATCTCCCCAGCTGTATGAAGAAGAGTCCCCATCTGGGCCCTTGCAGAGCCCAAGTACAGGGTACTGTCTCTGAAAGGAAGGGCAGGGGCCCAGAGCAGTTTTACAGCACTGGGTTGACAAGTGTCCCCCTCACATGCTCCACCAACACGTGTCTCACTCATCTTCTCAGCAAGGCTGTAGCTGCATCTCTGCACTTGGTGCTTCTCACTGAAACTCTCCTTTCACTGACTTCTGGCTTTTTGAATCTGTTTTATTTGAGGCCAACCTGTACTAAAAATAGGATTCCTTACTAAGAATGGCCTTGGCATTACTCACTGCCTGCTACCTCCTCGTCTCACGCTACATTGCCACACCTCCGGCTGGAGGAGTGCGCTGCCGTAATCATCCACAACTATGCGCTTCTGTGAGCAGGTTTTGAAACCTTGCCATCCTTTGGAAGCTCCCACTGTTTTTTCTTTCATGTGCTAATACAGTTCGGCACCTTATCTCCTTTCACATCCCTGGGGCACACCTCTTCACAGGCTCTATGCTGACAGTCCAACCAAGCGGGAGGAATACACAGGAGTCACTGCTGTCCCCCTGCCACCCTGCGCAGCTCATATCAGTTAAAAGCGATGGTGTTCTTGGCTGCATCCGAGAAGGGAGAAACATGCCGATGCCCCTTGAAGCTGCTGCATCCTTTGCATTTCACTGTCAGATGCTCCACTCAAATTGCCCGTTGATTACTCGTGCAGAGAACGGCAAGGGAGCCCTTAGGCTAGCCTGGTGGCAGGCTCAGTGTTGCCTGCCGCTAGCCACTCATGCAGTACCTGGTCTTCCTCAGTGCCCTGGAGACCCTGGGTGTTGGAGCAGGGGCTGCTCCTCCAGCCAGCTCTAGTCGGGCAGTTCAATGCACCCTGTGTGGCATTTTATTTCCTTCCAGCGTTCTTTTTGAGTTGTGAACACCGCTTTCAAGTGCAGGAACGTGTTTCCTCTTGTCATCAGTGTCACAGGTGCAGGCAGGGTCAGAGCTGACTGTCACTTATTTGCTCTGATAAGGGGTTAAATATGCACAGGTAAACCTGGGCGTATGTTCATAATGCAGGTGGCAGTGATACTTTAAAGGAGGCACCTTTCTTTGTTCCCTTAATGATTCACTCATTGGGAGTGTGGGAATTAGCCTATATAAATTTTTGCTAGTAAGGAGATACACCTAGATCCTGAAATAGTGGATGGGTGAGAACCAGTTACAGACTCTACACACTGTCCTGGCAGCACAGAGGGAAAACAAACCCAAAACAGTAGGCTGGGAATGAATGGCTGCACTGCACTTCTCACAGCAAAGCTTCCTTACAGCCTATTTCCTGTGACTCAGCAAAAATCCCTCAGCTGCAGCCTCAGAGAGGGACCTGACCTTGAAGGAGATCTTCCACCAGGTCCTCTCCCCCAGGGGCTCAGCTCTGGCAACTAGAACTGCTCAAGGGTGTAACTGATCCAATTTAAGGCAGCCGTGCTTTGGTTGCACCAGCACTTGAAGGCAGGTGTGAGATTGCATCAGGAGACCAGTGTCAAAAGAGGGGCTGGCTTTCCAAGCCTGGCTCGGTGCCCCCTTTGTGAGCTGCAGCTTAGACTTCATCAGCTGAGACGTAAAACAGAATTGTATTTATGGCACTTGACTAACAGAGAACTTGGCTCTCTCCAACATAGCTAAAGCAGAAACAAAAACTTCCTGGGAGGTTTGGCAGAGCAGGTTGAAATATCCAGACTCTTTCTGGAGCTCCCATTTGAGCTCCCCAAGTATTTTTCTATTTTGGTGGAAGAACCTTTAAGGATCACTGAACAAGAAGGATACCAGTCTAAAATCCTTTGCAGAGGACAGCTCAATCCCAGCTGTTACTGCCAGTGCAATAAGCCCTTGGATGCTTAATCTCTTCAAGCCAGGCTCCACACTGCAGGTTACACCGAGACACTGGAAAGCCTGCCTGCATCTTGTAGCATGAGCCAGGACTGCGCCATACTGCCGGAGCCCAGGACAGAATGTGGAGAAGAGCTGAGACAGTGTGAGCCTCAAAGGCAGCACCATCACGCTGCTTATTGGGTCAGCACATCAGCTGTGCTAACACTTTGATGGTCACAAGTGAATCACGGAAGTTAGAGAACAGTTACTGATGTGCACAGTGGTGTTGCACTGCCTGCAGGACAGAGAATAGTGTAGGCAGAAATACATGGTGCCAGGAGGCCATATCATGGGTAGGATGTACCGTCCCCAGCAGAGCAGCTGGAGAAGAAAAACATCATCTTCAGTGGCTCTCTCCTGCATAGAGTCCTATATTTGTGCTCAGGGGCTCCAATCGCACAGGCCAGACCTCTGAGCTGCAGTTTGCCACGTGAACCAGAGCAGCGCAGCTGTGGGCTGTGAGCGAGTGTCCTCGCCACCATGCTGGGTTGTAGCTGAAGGTGGGTAGTCCGGCAGCCCAAAGCAGGGCACTCACTCTCTGTGTGGCACAGCCTGCTTCTCCCAAGACATGCACAATGTCACCAGCTGCTTATCAGCACTCGTGAATGATGCCAGCCGTTTAGTGCTGCACGCTATGAAGTCATCCCAGATACTTTACTTCGGAGACAGCTTTTCCAATAGTAATTAGTAAAGGTGGCAGAGCAGGAGGAAAGAAGCAGTTGCTGGGTTCCCTTCGGTATAGGTAGTGGCATCAGTAGCAAAGTACCTACCTCTACCCCAGCTTCCTCCTCCTGGGTAATTGCAGGCCTCTCTACGCTTCACATTGGGAGCTACTATACACGAACATTTCATAACTAGGCCTGAGGGTTTGTCTGCTGCCTGTCCTACTTCCCTTCAGAGCACCTGCGATCAGCTAGGCTGGAATGTCTGCCCATCTCACGCACCCCAGCTGCCTAGATGGAACACAGAAACATACTTGTCAGAGTTGGAGATGGTTCTCCCTCATGGTCTCCATCTCTCAACTTATGTCACGTTAGCAGACAGGCCTCTCAAATCACGACACTGACTCTGAAAAAGAGAAAAGGGAATAAAGTCACTCTTCTTTTTGCAGGAGTTTAAATCTTTAGGGTAATATTCATTTCATACACTGAACTTTTCTCCCTTCAGTCCCTAGAGGTTGCTGGTGAGTATCCTTACTCATAATAACTATTTGAAACTTAAGGTTCTCAGGCCATGTTCCAATTCAAGTTGTTGGTGCTTTGTGCAATATTGTAAGCATCACCAGCGATTGGGCTTAAAGGGACTGCCTAATGTTGTCCTCTACAGTACCAGGCAACTGGAGATATTTAGTCTTCATGCACATAAACACACACATGAAATACTAGAAGCTTTTAATTTCTCCCAACCTCCACACTGAAACAGCATTAGTAGAAAAAAAAAAAACAAACAAAATATAAAATTATTTCCTCCTTGCTGCATCATCTGTGATTCTAAGGTTCACTGCAAAGTCAAGACTGTAGATAACCCTGTACAAAGCACAGTCAGAGACATCCTTTCTGAAAGAGCACCTTCCACAAAGGTGTCCATATCTTCAGCCACTAACCAGCATGGCGCAATTGATTCATCTCCTAATAAACATGGGCCTGGTCTGTCTTTGTTTTGGTAGGTTCTTGTCCGTGATAGTCTGGTAGCCATGACGGTGAAAGACATCACAGCTTGGAAGCCTTTTGGTGCCGTCTCATTTTTTTTTTATTCTGTCCCTGGGCTTGGAGCATGGGTAAGAATTAATCCCTCCCCTGGTTTTACCAGGTAACAGCTACTCTACTTTCCGGATCCCTGGATCACCCAGTGAGATGTGTTTTGGTGAGGTAAGTGGATATCCTTGCAGGAGCTCCCGTGGGAGGAGCTTTGGGAAAACCAGTCAGGACTGGTCCCGCCAGCCCAGAGAACATTCCTGCTCCCATGCTGATGCAACCGAATCAAATCTACTGGCAAGTGGGTGGCTGTTGTCCAAAGAGCTCCCTCCAGACTGGCTTGCACACCGAGCCGAGGCTTGGGATGGCTGTGAAGAAATTTGAACAAGGGGACAAAAGACCTTTGGCCTTCATTAAAACTGAGAACATTTGATGAAGATGATTAATTGCTTCCTCCCAAAAAAACACAAGCTGCATTGTTCTGGTGCAAGTTTGCTATTTGGCAGAGCATCTTCCCAGCAGCAGCAAGACCATGGGTGCTGAATCACAGTGTTGGGCTGCAGCATGATCACTTGGCACTCGAGTGGGAATCTTTCAGACTGTTGTGCAACACCAGTGTGAGACTTTAAGGCACAGAGTTATTCCAGAGGCAACACTCCTACTCCCACTCAGGATTTAGTGTGCAAGAGCTGTAGGTGATGTGCCTTGCAACAGCACGGGGACTTAGGTGTATCCTGGAGACGAAACAGCTGCACTGCGAACGTGGCTTATGGATACTCCAAAGCCAGGTAGAACCAGCAGCAGAGTTTTAACAGGCCAAGATGCAAATGTGTTTAAACTACTGCAGACACACTAGGAAGGCCTCTCTTAACCAAGTACGCCTTCTGAACAAAAACAGCTACCAAGCTCAAGCAAGATGAGACAACAAGCATTACGAAAGGTTTTAATCATGGCTTAAAGCTGATTTTTTCAAGTCCCAGCAGAGGAATGGGACCTCCTAAGCGCTGCCATTTCTCCTGAGCTCCCACAGCGGCAATGACAGCACTCATGCTGATGCTACTGGGACCAAGATTAGACAGTGCTGATGGCTAATAAGATCTCTGCCAACACGGCTCAGCACCCCTACTCAATGTCTCTAGCAGTGCTTGCCTCTTACTGTTGTAGTAGGTGACTTCTCTGTAAATTGTGCCAGCCCACAGAAAAAAAAAAAAAAACAAAAAAAAACAGTTCAACTACAGTCAGCACTGATGGAATGGACACAGAATAGAGGGGAAGCACAGATGCTAATGACATAAGAAGTCAAGTATCTTTCACTGCAAATTCCACACAAAATTTCCCTAGCTACCTATTTGCAAGTGCAGCCACCAAACTTGTATGTGCAATAGCAGTTTCTGTGTGCCTAATTAGAAGTTTGAAACTTGAGAGCATTTTTGGCTGTGGATCTCAAGCCTGCTTTGAAGCCTTATCTTTTAAAGGCACAGTTATGTAGCTGGTGGCAACACCTCTTTTCTATATACAGTCCCATTAACTTAAAGACAGTAAATATATCAGAGAAATGTAGCCATCCAAAAAGGTTCCTTTTCTTATTGCTGTTGCTATTACAAACTTCTCAAAGATGTGGAAATTGTTTTATCCATCTCACAGTGTGCAACACCATCCTAGGATGCCTTGTTGTCACCCCTTCACTGCAGGTAGGTACCTTACCTGCAGACAGGTAAGAAGTGCCTCCTGCAGACCCTGCACCAGACACTGAAATGCCGGTACCGTCACTTGTGCTTACACAGCACAGTGCCATTAATATTATGCCATTCCTGAATATGTGTACGGATCTGACAAAGTTTAATTTAGGATTTTAGGTGCCCCTTCATAGGTGATAACAGATCTCATAGGATTTGTCCAAAATAAGTCCTTAAGAAAGAAAGTTAATATTTTTTGTAACAGAGGTGCTTGTTGGGGAATTAAAATGTAAAATCCTGTATTTCCTCTGGCCCATTTTGCTTTATTTTGCTACTGTATCCTTTCAATTCACACCCCTTTCCAAATCACCAGCAGCTGAAATCTCAGCTGCTACCATCTCATCCAGACAATATGCTAGTGGCTGTGCAGTGTGTCTAAACAAGTTTAAAACAAATAGCTACTGTTCATGTTCTTGAAAAGCTTTCATCATAAATGAGAGGAACTAAGACCTGAGAGGACATTTGTTGCCCTAAGCCCTGGTTTGGTTTTGCTCTGCTCCACTCCACCCAGGAGGTGTTTGCCTTTCATCCTGACAGTAATTGTCTCAGGGCAAAGACAGGAAAGCAACTTGAGTTGGATGGAGCCAGATCCACAGAGGTAGATAGTGTATGAAAGCAATGCAGACAGATAGCAATGGGAGCCACAGCAACTCTGTACCTATGAAAATTATATATCAAAGTTTCATTTGCAACTCTTTCTACCTGCATTTCATGTGTGCACCTTTAATTAGTTTTGAATGTAAATCACATGCTTAGAAATGTGAGCGCAAAGGATGCAAGAGGAAGGAAAGTCTTGTGGCTAAACCTTAGGAGAGCTCCCAGGTTCAGTTCTTGTTTGACCAAAAACAAGTCACCTCATCAGCCCGGCTGTGAAACAAGGGGTGGAATGCAGGTCTGACAACATGTGATACGATTTGGACTGTTTCTGAGGCACTGAGAGGAGCTGTACAGGTGGACATGCGAATAGAGATATTTCAAAATACACTCACTGCTTGAAACACCTAAGTTTCATTTTTGTTTCTGTTGTTTTTGTACTAGCTACCTGCAGTGCTTAAGGGATCGCCTTTCCTACAGAAAAAGAACACAACAGATGTTGAAACATTTCCTTATTTAACTTCTGTGAAACTAGCAGGTTTCCAGCACCACCCATGAACTAATTTGATCTCAAAGTGACTGCCATCTGGTACCCAAATATGAACTCATCAGCAGCTGTGTAAGGAAAACCACACTCCAAAAAGGAAGCTATTTTTCAAAGCCTAGACCAACCTATCTGTGGGCAAGAATCCAAAGCAGTTAGAAGCAATGATAGTGTTATCTGAGTGAGCATGAGTGCTACTGGAATGAAGGCCACACATGTATGCTGAGGCACACGAGAAACGCTGTGCTAGTGAGAAAGCACTCAGCTTATGTAAATCTGTGCTTGTCCCCAACAGATGCAAAGAGATTAGGTTGCAATATTTAAGCCAAGAAGCACTAAGACGAAAAGCCTTTTTTTTTTTTTTTGAATTATACATTGAAAAATTAGTCTAAGGTAAATTATTTTGTTTACAAGAAAATTCGCCACTCTTCTTACTGAGAAAACATATTTTGAATTTTTTTTTCCTTAAACCTTGGACTCAACATCTGCCATTTGGTTAAAGAAGGTACAAATCCTGCTTCCTTGGCTTCATGCCTAAATCCACAGTAAGCAAACAATAGCTGTTTCCCTCTTAATATTTGCAGGCGTAGCTGTCTCAGTCGAGCAATCTCACGAGCCCTGGACAAAGCCAGACCTGCAGTGAATGACGATAACTCGCTTAAGAAAGGTGTAACCAGTAGAGGAACGACAGGTATGTACAGCTTGGTTGACAAAAGGAAGAGGAATCAGGGTTTGCTTACTAAAGGCTGCCTGATCTCCCGTCCACAGATCTACCTCACGCGAAGCGGTTGCGTTGCCGACACAGGCCGCTGGTCCTTGCTCCGTGAGTACACTCACTTAGCGCTATCAGGCCACGCAGAACTGGGAACCACGGTTCCACAGGAGCCCCGTGACTGCACAGGACCATTACCAGCTCGAGAAAACCTCTTCCTGTAGAGGCTAGTGCTTGTTTGTCCTTGTTAACAATCTTGCTTTCGGATGCTTGTTCAAGTAGTTCACTGAAGGATTTGGCATGCTAACAGGCTACAGAAACTGTTAGCAACTTCAACACAAACACCTTTACAGATGCCTACGTGCATCTGCATTTAGCTATAGCAGCACCAGGAAAAAATCATCTTATACTTTACATTTTCATTGCCAGTGAGAATAACTGGACATCCAAAAACATCCATAAGGCTGAGACTGAGAGTAATGTGTCTATAGCACTCTCGGTTTGAAGCAGCTTACTGGAGGCAAGGTAGGAGGAGGAAAATTTAAAAGCAGACAGGAAAGTATTCTGGTCATAGACTACAGCAAAACACGCAAAAATGCCACAACATTCACAGAACAGAAAAAAGCATAAGGAGCTATTTTTGTGTGTTTTTTTCTTTTTTGTTGTTGTTATTGATTTCTTTCAATTCAAAGATTACTGAAATCAAAACATGTAGGAAAGAGGAAAAAATTATGCAAATGCACATGACCCTCACACAATTGGAATTCCTGGGCACTGAGCTGGGTGCTGAAACACCTTGCAAAATCAGCCATGTAGGCAGAAAAATTGCCCAAGGGACACCAAGCTTTCCTTCCAGGTCTCAGCAGAAGTAGTTACAGTTTACAAGGACATAAAATCTCTACTGTCTAAGTAATATGACTAGCAGAAGACTAAGAAAAAAACAGAGGCTAAAATTACTAACAAGATGGGGAACCCCAAACCCAGGTATGCTTAGTAGAACTAAAGTACTTTCAGGGCCAGGGGAGCAGATTAAGAGCCAGAAGATGAATTACATGGAAAGCAGACCCGGCTGTGCATGACCGCCAGTAAAATCTCTCTGGAGCACTACATCCTGGGACAGCAAAACACTACAGGCACAATAGTCCCATTCATCAGCTTTTGTTTGTAAGGCAACCCAGCAGACACAGAAGGTCTTGATGTTGCTTGGGTATCAGATTCCCATTTGGAAGGTAGTAACAAGTTGTTGCTACTCAGGGCCATCGCTCAAACAGGAAAACATTATTTCTATTCTCTTAGCAATGGGTATAGTTATTTACTATAAGTTATTATCATCATAGTTCTCAGAATTTCTTTTAATTGTAAAGCTATGCTGCAGTTCTAAATATAGAATTGTGTCATACCCAAGCAGTATAAATCTCCATCTATTCTCTGAGGTAAATCTGTAATTAAGAATTCTTTCAGCAAAAATGGGACACATTTTACAGTGCTCAGAGAGGCAACCCCTGGAAACACGGGGAGTTCCCTCACTAGCACAAGGCAAGGGTTAATTAGATACATCCACAGTGCAGCAGTCACCGCTGTATCTCCACAGATGCAGAACAGCTCAGCTATAGCAATGCTGAGCAGTGACTAAACCATAGCCAAAGTTCCCTACAGGAAACTGTTGAAAGTTGCCTTTCTGGAAAACTGGACTCTAACCTGGGTGCCTAGAGAAGGACACATCTTCTAGGAATTCTGTCCTCCACCATTTCTGCACTTTTGGCTACTGCAGCACATGTATTGACTTTCCTACATGACTACCAATATGAGTCCGGGTTTGAAACAGGACAACTCCAACTAAGACTCAAGTTTTCCCACATCTAGCCTCCCAGAAATGTCACAGTATGGCACCTAACTGCATAATTTGGGGAGATGCGTTCCAGTCCACTCAGTTATCACAGAAGTATGAAAAATACTATCTACTGGATAATGCCAACTCTGTTAGGCTTTACAGTTACAGGAAGAGGGAAGGCACACAGCTCACATCTCAATTATATCACAGCATTGTGTGATATAACATGCCGAGCACATGAAGCAGGTGACTTACTCTACATCGAACTAGAGACTGAAGAGTTTCCGGAAGGAGAGTCTCCTAGCTTTCAAGTGAGAGTTATAATCCATTTTGAGTCTCACCAAAGTATTGCTCAGCTACCACTGAGATTGAGCTTGTTTACTCCAAAGCAAAAACATTGGCATGACTTATAGAAACAGCTTTTCTTGCCAGAGCTCTAATAGCAAATGTCTGGAAAAGCCACTTGGACCAGCACTATTTACTTTGGTAATGAAGCAAGTTCCCTGGAATGAAGTACTGCAATAATCCCAAGCGATGTTGCAATACATTTACCTGCACCTCAGCTGCACAGAAGTTGGTTTCACACACAGGGTCCCAGGAGAAACAAATTAAAAAAAAATTAAAAAAAAAATAAAATCAAGCTTTAATGTGGATTTATAGACCTCATCATTTTGATGCTTACTTTTGGAAAATTGACTCCAGACTCAAAGTTGCTCTTAGAAAGGACACCAGCATAGAGTTGAATTAATAGTTACCTGGGGATGTACAGAAATCAAAGGTAGGTTGCACAGGCCAAGGTTTCCTTTATGGATAGGGAGTCATGAGCCTGAAGCAACTCTGCTTTTCCTCATTTATGTAAGATGAGGTTTGAAGCTGCCATTCAAATTCACTATGACTACACAAAGATGAAAGACTTCCCTGTTCAAGATTCCCAGCTTTCCATTCCACTGTAAAGGGCTAGTCATTTGTTCCAACTTCAGCTTGAGACTTGGCTTCCCAAACAGCAACTCACTTGGCCCCTCTAGTCCAGTAATTTGAAGATGATTCTCTAGTTCAATTAAACTGACTTGCTACTCAAAAAGATTTTGCACTTGCAAATTGCTGTTTACAAACAGCTCACATGCCTGCGTGTACACTATTGAGCTTTCATACTTGACACCATGCAATAGTTCTTCCCAGTTCTGTTCTAGACTCAGAATAATGTTCAAGTTCGGCTTAAGGAAGAGAAACAGCTCTAGTTTGAGATGTTTGAAAGCATTGTTGAATGTAAGAAAAGAAATCATGAAAAGGTTATGTAAAAAGTTTAATTACAAAATAAATAAGTTTGTAATGGAAACATTAAATATTAAATACAGTAATAAATATTTACATATTTCCAGATATGACTTGACATTTAATGGTGTTGCTCTGCTAATAGCAGAATTCAGCTCTGTTTAAACAGAAGACACATTCTTCCAAGAAGAAACTGAAATCATAGTCAGTGCTCAAGAAGGCACATACAGTTCAAGAAACTAAGGACACTTAGGCCAGACAGGTCTGAGGTAAGTTGAGTTCTTTGCACCAGAAGGTAGAGCACAGAGCACTGCTTGCAGAGATTTAGTTCTTCAGAGAAACAGGTTCTTAGTCAAGTTCAGCTGAACTGGATTCAAAGCTTTCTTTAGCGCCACTCAAAGCAGCATGGTGTATCTGGGTAACACAAGTTGCTTTGTGTTCACACCTAATCCACAGATGCTTTAAAACTAGTGTCCTGGCTTACCAGCTTGTTTGAGCATGGATTTTTTTTCCTTCAGATACAAATTTTGGCTTCAAATTTTGCATTTACTGTCTCAGACTCCTGAGGAGGTTAGTTTTAACTCAGATGAGCACACAGGCAAATGTATAGTTCCACTCACAAAATAAGCCCTACTGTTTTCAGGGATATTACCTTCCACATGTACAGTAACAAAACTCAGGTGTGGCTGACAAAGATCTGTCACCAACACCCTTCAAGTGATAACTAGAGACGAAGTTCTTTGAAGCTGATACCAGCAGGGAGCTGAGCAAAAGCAGAATTAGGCTTTCCCACCAAGGTCTAGTGGGAGAAGACATCCAGAGCTCACTAACTTCAGGGAGAGGGAAGAGAAGGTTCTCCCCACCACCTTGCATGTTCCTGAAAGCCACAGTGTCTCCCATGCAGTTAAAGGTGCCAAAGGAGACTCGCAACCAGAACAAAGTCCATCAGTGTAACAGCAGAAACTCAAGTTCCAGCACTGGTCAGAGAGGGCTCAGTAGCAGTAGTCTCTAGAAGGTCTTGATAGCAAATCCTCTACCCCATAGTCGCAGCTCCTTTTGTATTTTTGTGCCAAGATTTAGCAGTAACTGTCTTCCCCAGCAAGTTATTCAGCAGCAAGTAGCATGTTGGACATATACTTGCAGCAGCCTCTGTCTGGATGAATCAGGGCTTAGTGGCAACAACTCCAGCCCACAGTGTCCAGGTAGATGTGTCAGGTAGCCAGAGGTACCCTGCAGCTCGGCAGTGGCCGCATCAGAATTGTTCTGTAAGGGGCAGACCAGGCACATTAGTCATGACTGAAGACATGAGCAGTCAGCACCAGAACTAGGTCAAACTGCATCCAAAGCACACAGGCACAGATGTGCACACACAAGAAACTTCACTACAAGCAAAATTCTTTAGCTTCAGACAAGTTGAGAAGGACACAGCAAGCATTACTGCATAAAGCCAAGCTTTAAAGTTGATATGAGGGAAAGCAAAAGAACTGCAAGCCAGTATTTTTCCAGAGAACCCTTACTAGCTCTTCTTTCAGTCTGTAGGAGATTCCTGCTCACTGAGTCCTTCATTTCCTGTGTTAAGGATTTAGCTAGGAGAAAAGACGCCAACTTGCTCCCACACTGAAGGACATGTTTCTCCCAACAGCAATCTGCAGATGGAGGCACTTTTGCACCAAGTTGTGTGCTAAGTATGGAATTTGGTTGAGGGGCTATATACAGCACTCCCTCCACTGGCAGTTGTCTTTGCCTCTGAGCTTTGCAGGGTTTCTGAAGAAAAAAAAAAAAAAAAAAAAGCCAAGAAGCTCAGTAATTATGAGGTCCAGCCATCTACCTGGCTGCTGCACCATCTCCTCTGATACCAAGTCCACTGTGGTTTCTCAAGCTCTACTAACTCTGCCCAGATTAGTTGTTTTTCAAAAGGAATTCTACTGATCTTAGTTTTTGCTTCTTATCTTCTCTTCAAGAGAGCAGCTAGAAAGTCAACAATACTATTAAACCTGAAGGAAATCACAGAACTCCAACCTCAGGTGCTCTGCGAACCCAGAAAGCTATCAAGCTTTTCTATGTAAGCTTCATGTTTCAAGGCACTAATGTCAAGCAGAAGTGAATAGTTTTGCAAAGCAGGCATGTATTTCTCATGCAAAACACCTATCTGGGAAGACTCAAAGGAGCAGCAGGTCAGCCTTCATACCTGCTCTCTCCTCATTTACACACCAACATGACCATTTCTGTTTTCTTGTCGAAGTTTTTTCCTTTCTTCTTTTTCTTCATACTGAGGACACTTTTTCCTGACCCTGTGGAATTAGGGTACATTAGAAGTCATTCTCAACTTAGACATACATTCTCTCGTTACCAGCCCACATATTCTCTGCAGAGTTAAAGCTCATGTTCATTGAATCCTCAAGCAGCTCTTCAGTATAAGGAAGTTGCAAGCAAGACAGCTTCTCAAGCATTTGGCAGCAAGCAGTATTTGACAGTAACATCAAGGAATCCCTGGGCTGGGCACAGGTAGTTTAACCACACAGAGCTGGGGCTTCCTGGTTCAAACATAAAGTAGCAAGAGACTATATTGCTAAAGCTAAGTCAAAGACCAGGAGACTTTCTAGGGCACAGAGCAGCGCTGCTGAGCCAGATTTATTAGCTACAGCAAACACCTTCCAAGACCAGACAGGTTTCTTCCTTCCTCAAGCAGGTCCCTGCTTGTAGTAGGAACTTTCAAGAGCAGGTATCCCACTAATATGCCAAAAGCTGCTTTCTGATTTTCTCCCACCTTCTTAATTTTTGTCAGTAAGTGTTCCAGAAGGACCACCTAGCTTCCTTAGATGAAGGCACAGATGAATGAGCATCATGATTTAAGCTCATGAGAATGTAAACCTTCAATCCAATTTAATCTTGTTGGATAACTGTAGACCCTAGTGATAATGGTTAATTTTTCTCAGGACACTACAGAACTGATTGCTTCTCATAAGAATGAGCAATGGAAAACATTGAAAAGCTTTTTTTCCACACAGCCAATGTTCTTCCCAGCACCCCTCAAGTTGAGGTCTAATTATGAAGCAACACTGAAGTGACAAACACACACCTTGTTTCCTCAGCAAAGGTACAGCATGTACCCAAATCAGTTCATTTACTTTGCTAAGATCTAAAATTAGACTGGACTTTTGAGCTTAATTTCCATTATCCTAAGCTCTAATATGGTAGAGTTGGGGGGTAAGAAGCAGAGGTTTGCTCCTATATTCAGATAGCACTCAAGTAACATTTCAGGAACAGGCCCCAGCAGTGTCCACTCAAGCACTGGTGAACACACTGATAAGGACCAGAGGCACAGGCAGGCAAGTAAAGTAGCTGTAAATTGCTTTTTACCAAGTATAAGGAAAGAATTTTATGCAAAGCTTGAAGTACCCAAATAAAACTGCTCTTTTAGATCATTTGCAGCAGGAGCCCAAATGCTGGTTACCTGCCATGCTGCACTGCTGCAGTTTGTTATTCTCAAACTCTTGCTTCCTCCATCTTATTAGGAAGTAGAATAGTACCACCACTACTTTCTCCCTACTTGGCCTCCCCTCCATAGAACTATCTAAGCTCAGCAAGGATAAATGAACAGCTGGAGCTTGGTTTCATGCCCCCCAGATGCTGAAGAACAGCAATGCAAGAATCAGTTATGTTACTCCTCACAGGCTGCTTCTCTGTAAGCATAACGGAAAGCACCCTGCTGCCTCATCAGTCACATTCCTCTTGCACTTCCTGCTGTGGCCGTGGAGCACTGCAGTTATCTTTACTGCAGCAAGAGCAGAAAGGCTTTAGGTTTTATAGGATATGGACCACAGGCTGTCCACACTCAGTCATGAAAAAGGGTAAGTGAATATACATTTCTGAACATCTCATGTCTCACTTCCACCCTCAAGGTTTATTGAAGCTGGAAAAGGAACTGGACCCTTCTGAACATCTTCTGCATAGACAACTCAGGTAAGCCATGTGCATTTTGGCATTACTGGACACAAGCCCTCCTCAAGCTATGCAAACACCAAAAAGCAATACTTACTGAACTATCACAATGATGAGTACAGTAATGAAGCTGATGCTTGAAAGCAGAACAGCTACCACCACCAACACAGTCTTTGAGTAGTCTGCCACATCATTCTTCCTTTGAGTCTTCATGAACTGTTCACCACAGCGCTCACCAAAGAAGTCCTGATGACACCTGAAAGCAAACATCAACACAAGTTCTTATCAGCTCTGGTGCTCTCTGGAGCCAAGGACACCCATACACACTCAAGCTTGACTCAGACATCTTGAGTTTCACATGAATCGCTAGATGCTAGCTTTACAGCCTGTTCATGAAATGCAGTCACTGCTCCAGCACAAGGTTTGTCAGCATTTCAACAAGTTGAGATTAGTTTGGGCGTGATGTTCCAGGAAGACACACCTTTTCATTCTTTTGGTTTGAGTTTATGACCAACTGATGAGTTCAGTGGCTTGTTATGCATCTCAGATTCCATCATCACTTAATTTACATGGCAGAAAGATTCTCAGTCAAAATACTGCAGGTGATGGATCTATGCCAGGTTGACATTGATTTTTCCTCCAAGCCCTCATATGATACCAGCTCATGCAAACCACATGTAACTCGCAAGGTACTTTCAACTTACTTGCAGGTCACCATTTGGAGATGTTCTAGGTATATGCATTCACCATGGATGCAAAAGTTTTTGTATTCCATTTCACATGGAGTCCCTTTCTTTTTGTTTTTCCCTTTGTTTTTCTTCCTTCTTGATTTGCCAGCATTCTTCTCACCCCCCCTCTTTGTTGGCTTGGGCTTAACCACAGGTTCAACTGAAAAAAGGACAGGACAATTCAGTCTAACAAAGCTGAACAGCTAGTTTCTGCTAATATGGAATAATTGGATTTGGGGGTTGCTATAAGAAAAAAATATTAGGAAACACAGGATGCAAATAAACACGCTGATAGGCATTTTGCATCCTGCATAAGAGCAATAAGTTTATAGGCTCACTATTAAGCTAAACTCTGTCACCACGAAGTCCTGAGCAATTCAGATAGCATTACATGAAGACAGGCTAAGAGGGCCATCAGAAAAAGAGCAGACATCAAGGACTGCAGCGTTCCAAACATATCAAATGGCTGAGCAAAGTTGCATAGACTCAAGCGAAGACCCAGAAAGCACGTTATGAAGTCACCGTGAGCAAAGCCATCCAGTAGTTTTATATGGACTCAAATAAAAGAAAAAGCCTCCAATGCTCTCAATTATTTGCATCACTGATGAAAGGCATTTTAAGTTGCTAGATAGTCCTGGGCACTTGTAGAGGCAAGACTGCCTGCAATCCCAGTTAGCATACTTGTTCCTCCCAAATAACCTGCAGTGCTGTCTTCAGGAGACAAGAAGATCATTGGTTTCCAGTTCTCCTACTTTGAGAGGGAGATGCCAAGTGCAGAAAGGAGCTAAAGCTGCATATTCCACAAGAGACAGACTGCCACTTGCTGTTGCCCCTCATTATCTCAATTACAGCAAGCCTCTAGAAGAGCATGGTTTCAGAGACTGATGACTTAGTGGCTGTGAATTTAAAGGAAAGGCACTTTTCCTTTTGCTTCAAGGACAAGTTAAGCCAGCCTATAACTAGGGGTCTTCAGCACCATGGCCACCTAACAACACCCAAAGCTAACAACATATTAGAGAGCAAGCTGGTAAAACACTGATTCTCTGCACAAACTCTCCTTTTACTGCTAACCATAAAGCAAGTACTCTCAGTGCAAGGTCTTTTTGTTGAGGAATAGGACAGGAGTAACAGTTAACCAATGGAATTTCAGTAAGCCTCAGTTACAGTAATGCTGTTGGCAGTATTCTTTCAAGCTGGTTCTTTTTCTATTACGCTATGCAGACAAAAATCAAAGCAACTCCTGGATTATTGTTTTCCCCAAAGCACTATGCATATAGGTAATCACCACAATAGGATGCAACTGATCTGACTACCTCGTAACCCTGTATTTCTGGTGGCAAGAGATCCTGTACAATAAACAAGGTGTACCTGGCTGTCGTCTAGACAGCCGATCATTTTAAGTTCTAGAGCAACAAGCCTGTCTTGAAGTTACTTAAAAGCAAAAATGCCTTCAGCAACCAGAGGTCTGATTAGAATGGTATAAGTTATATTAATATGTAAATGAGGAACACTGTTCCTGCAGCCAAATTTCCTATCTTACACATAAGAACTTGCTGCTGACTATTAAGACCCCTGTTTTGTCTATTTAGACTTGACATTTAGTTGACATTCACCCATCTTCAATAGTCAGTCTATTAGTTTGATCTCAGTGCCCCTGTCTGCAAGCTGTAAGGAAAAGCCATCCTCAGCTGAATCATAACAGCTCGAGGGCTTCACAGATAAACCTCAGGCCAAGTAGAAGAGCTGGTCTACAAACCAACCACCTTGGGCAACAATCCTGCTTTCTAAGCAGTTATACAACACTTAAGTTACCAAGCCAGTAGTTTTACTGACCAAGCTGCTCAAGAACTGACATTCCTGTCTTCCCTGACCTCTTTGAAAACTTCAGCACAAGCACCCCAGACTGCTCATCTGAAGCACGTTCCCTCTAACACCCAAGAGCTCTTTCACCTTAATTGAAGTCTGGGGTATTTCTGCAGGAAAAAAAATAGCAGTCATATCTCATCCTGAATATCTGTGTATATCTGCTCATGTGCAAATAATTTATAAGCACTTCTCCAGCCTCATCCCATACAGTTTCTCATATAAGTGGGCTCGGGCCAGATGTGACAAAGTCCACACATCCCAGAGTACCTGGGCCATTTACACTTCCTGAGATTTTACAAGTAGCCAGTTCACAAGAGGTTCTCCTAAGAGCTATAACAATGTAATTTTGTGTAAATAATGTGATAAACACTTCTGTAGACACTCGGGGGGTTGTCTGCCTGCCCTTAGAGAAGTTTAGTTAACTTCAACCCCTACTAGCCAGAAACAAGAAAACACCCAGAAAAGCCTTGATGCAGGAAAAGGAACTTGATCAAAAGCCCACCTTTAACGCCAAGCAGTACCCATAAATCCTGCCAACACTTTCATACTAGGCAGGCGGCAGTGCCCACTACATCTCTCCTGCCAGCTGAGCTGCAGGGCTCGGCTAAGCTGCAGCTTCCACACACTCTAACTTCACTTGCATTAAGTTTTGATCCCCATCAGCACAGCTGTAATGCGACTCTTTCAAAAGAGAGGGCTCTTCTGCTCCGCTGCACGCAAGAGGCCGGGAGGAGCAGCCTGACAGCAGACCTAGAGCAGGAGGAAGCCGGTGGCTCCCGGGCAGAGGGCGGCACGCACACCGGGGGCCCTGCCGCGCAGGGGGGGGGCTCACCTCGGATCAAGTCATCCACGATGTACTGGTGCACGGGCGCCGCCTCTTCGTACTCCTCCTCGTCCTCCTCGTAGTCGGCGCCCGGGACCGCCTCGCCGTGGCGGGCGGGCGGCTCCCGCGGCCCGGGCGCCCCGCGCCGCTGCGGCTCCGTGGCGTTGGAGGCGGCGGCGAGGCGGCACGCTGCGA
>JAWLRI010000274.1:3424266-3450709 GCA_034781795.1 Crypturellus tataupa
GGGGCGCGCACCTGCCGCCCTCCCGGCCCCCAACGGCTCTAACGGTCGGCGGCGGCGATGGGGGAGCGGGGCTGCTGCTAGGGGGGAGCCTTGAGAGGTGTGTGTGTGGCGGGGGCAAACGGGGCCACCTTTAGGGCACCTCCAAACTGGGGTGGGTTCAAGGCCCCGAGTGCCGTGGCGAGGCCGCGGGGGCGTCGCTGCGCCTGCCGCCTGCGCCTTCCTCCCCGCGGCTGCTGTCGGGGCTTAGCGATGGAGGCGAAACGTTGCGCGGAGCTGCCGTGGGCCGGGCCACGCGCAGAGACGCAGGACGTGCGTTGCGTGGGCACCTGTCTGCTCAGCGCGCCCTTTGCGCTTGCCTTCTCTTCCCCGCCGCTCGCAGGGGAAGCGGCTGAAATCGTGGCGCAAATATTTCTTGCCAATTCCCGCAGCGATCAGCCTGAGCCTCAGTCCGTGTGCGTTTGCTTGAGCAGCGCATGAGTAATGGCTGAGTAAGTAGCAGAGAGGAGGGTGGGCATGCATCCAGGCAGAGGCAAATGTGCTCCTTGGGGGCAAGGATTGCCACGGTAGCCCTTAGCAGAGGGTGCCAGGCCCCAACCAAGTCTGCTCAGCTGTTGTGTAAGAAAGCTCGAAGCGGACAGGTTTTAAGGGAGAAAAAACAGGGCGAGAGGTTGGAACGTGTTCATCTCGAGAGCGAAGCAAGAAGCCCCTCCAAGCAAGAAGCAGGCAACTTGGGAGGGTACCCAGTCGGGCCCAAGGAGGGAGACAGGGGTCTGCTCACCCTTGTAAGCCCTGGAAAGGTTTGGCCCCAAGGATTTGCGCTAGGAGAGCCCTGTGTATATGGCTTGCTTCAGGTTCCATGCCCAAGGGGCCCGGGGGTGATTCCCCCCAGGGATTCATCTGCAAGGCAAAAGCGCGCCACACTGAGGAAGCAGAAGAGGGTGAGATGGCCATGTAACAGGATGCTGGGCCCAAGACTTTCTCTTTTCATTGACAAGGGCTGGAATGCTATTTACAACTCAGGAAGCTGTCAGAGCCTTTGTTTGAGGTGGCAGTGATCCAGGCTGCTCAGCCAGTGAACCTTCTCCCCTCCTTTACACACGCTGAAGGAGGATGTGCTGGGGCCACATTCAGCTTTCAGGGTCATGCCAGGCTCCCTGCTGAGTGCCATGGGATTGGTGAATCTTAGAAAGCAAAGTCCAAGTACTCTGTGAATGAAGTTGCCAAATGAGGCACTTGGACATTAACCTATGACAGAATGCCTTGGCAAACTTAAGTCAGCCGCTTTATCATATGCACAATGATACAGATATTACTTAAGTGAGAACCAACCAACCAATTGACCTTCTTTTTTTTTTTTTTTTTTTTTTGCTTCTCCCCTTGTTTTCCCTGCTTTTAGGCATTGCATCTACAGCAGAGGAAAGACAAATCCTGCTCATGTGCTGCAGCCTTGAGACAGAGTACAGTTGGACCAGCATGAAGAGACAACAGCGAGAGAGCTCTAGGGCTATGGCTCAGTCATCATTTGGGGGCAACCTAGAGCTTGATCTGGAACCTTCCTTTCCAGCTCAGACTTGAGTTTCCTTCCCACAGTCTCTGCTCAGGCCCAAAGAGAGACTGACAATGTGTGAACGGACCTTTTCCAAAGCTACGGAAGGCAGCAAGACTAAATTTGTTTTGTGGAAATGTCCAAAGACATGTTCATAAGATGGAAGTTTTCCTCCCTGCTCCCCTGACAGTTTCAAGGTAAGTGATGGGACTACAGCTTCTCCACTGAATTTTCTTCTCTCTCTCTCTCTTTTTTTTTTTTTTTTTTTTTTGCTACTATTCAAATGAAGCATTTAACCTGGCATTTCCAATTAATCTTTTTTTTTTTTTTTTTTTTTTTTCTTCCCTTTAATTGAGCCTGAAGAACATATGTAGCATTAAAAATTCCAACCTAGGCAGCCATGCTTGGCAAACTCCTTAGCAATTGAAAATAGAGGCTTTCGACAGGGGAAAAGTTGAATGACCTGAGTGTAATTGGCTGTGTTACCTGTACTGTTTGGAAACCAAACATGGCATATCCAACGGCTGACTCACTACACATTCCCTTTCTCCTCACATCTCTAACCAGTGGCTCCATTTCACTGACTGACAGAAGCAAGGGATTTGGCTCAGCATGTTTCAGATTTGTCAAAGCATTTAACTGACTTCCTCCTCTGCCCCTCCCTCTTCTTTAAAGAAAAATGAGCAGTTTGGCATAAGCCGATGCAGCTTCAAAACGTTTTCTTAAAGCATTTCGCCAGAAATGGCTCAGAACTGCTGGTGGCCATGACAAAAGAAAAAGAGCCCTTTTTCTTTAGCATCTGTGACCTATTTCTGCCAGCTGGGGCTCGTACCCATGGGATGGTGTGGTCTGACACTCCTAAGCGTGCAAAGGACATGACAAGGGGTGAAGGCTGCAATGTGAGAACTGGAAAGTTCCGATTGGACCTGAAGGAAGCACTGCCCTGAAACAGGTCCGTGGAGAGAGAGCCCCAGCCATCACTGGAGGTCTAAGCTTCAGTTGGACAGAGCCTTCCCAATCCCACTCTGGTGCTGAGGTTCACTGTGCCTGGGGTCGTGTGGGAGCCTGGAGACCTCCAGTGGTCCCTTCCCACCACATTCCTGCAGCAGGCCAGGCCAGCATGCTCCCATTGGCAGTCACACATCTCCTGTGCAGCAGACTTGCTCGTGTATAAGAGCTGTTTCTAAAGCACGAACCAGCTAAATGTTGCTTGGCTTCTCAGAGATAACATCCTCCAAGAGCCATGTATTCCAAGATATATTCCAAGGTCCAGGTCTCCTGCAGAAATATTACCTGTAAAACTTCTACTGACTGCGAAGGGAGACAAAGTAGGCCAGCGCTCTTGGAAATCTCCCTACTTCAAGATGTTCCAGACCAAGCTGACCTGCTCACACATCATTTAGATGGGACATTTTCTCAGCAAGGAAGTGTGAGCTCTGCTGCATGGCCCCAAGGGGCAGGGTGCTGGGCTGCGGGACGCCAGCTCCCCACAGATGCAGAGAGAAGAGTGCCACCTGCTGAGCCACTGCCACCCGCAGCTGCCCCACTTCATGGCTGGCCACCCGGCTAGGCTGGCAGCCCCCTCCCAGCTGTGGCTGCGAGCCCCAGGCCGGCTTGCCCCCCTGCACCAGCCATGAACAAGTTCAGTGTACCTGGGCTCATAGAGTGGCTGGCAACCCCATGCAGGCATGGGGTTGTTGACAGTGTTTTCCCTTTCACCTTCAGCTACTTTCTTGGATTAAAGTGCCACACGCACTTAGCAGCCACATTGAAGCTAAGGTTTCTCTCTGCAGCTCTGTCTCTTTCTCTCAGGCTCTGGAAATCATCCCAGAGAAGAATTCAGTAGCCAGATCTCTTAACGGAGGGTAGCACATCATCTGGCTGCCTGTAGTGCTGGAGGTGTGAGACCACGTTGGCAGGGAGGACCTGACGCTGTGATT
Organism: Crypturellus tataupa; assembly: GCA_034781795.1. NCBI lineage: Eukaryota > Metazoa > Chordata > Aves > Tinamiformes > Tinamidae > Crypturellus > Crypturellus tataupa. The sequence continues at coordinate 3,427,753 of JAWLRI010000274.1, forward strand.
CAGATGGTTGGAACCTCACCAAATTTTGCTGAGTCCACATCCATGTGCTCTCCTTTCTCTATGACTTTAGCTAGTCCCAGCTTTGGGTGGCAGCCCCTCTTGGTTTTTTTGGTCCTACTAAAAAAAGATCTGCCCTGCAACACCTCTGAAGGCAAAGCCACCCTGGTCTCTCCTGCTGCTGGGTGTCCAGCAAAAGGCTCATTCTGTCCCAGCCATGCTGGGATGTGATTCACAGAGGCAAAGTGACCCCAGCCCTGACAGCTGCATGGCCCTGACAGAGCACACATGGGCATCGTGTCCTCCAGAGCAGTCTGCCTGCCAACTGCAAGCTCTTTATTTACTTTCTTTACTTTTGATAAAACCTCAGAGAAATGCGTGAGGGAAAGGAAGTGGCCAAAGTACCTGCCCATTAATTTTCTTCACTGACATCAAATGTTTATTTTTTAAGGATGGGTGGAGCTGACTTGGGTGTTTGAACATGAGCTATCCTTTCTCATCCATCTACTTGAGAACAGGTGGAAAAGGATAATGACTCAAACTGATCTGGTGTCTGTCTGGGCAGCTCACCAGACTTTCACTTATGATCTGCAGATGCCAGTATCTTCTTCTATCAGCAGCTACCTCCTAGACAGGGAGAAAGCTTTGAAGTCAGGCGTGTGTGACTCCAATTCCTGCTGATGTAAATCAAGATTGCTATAATAAAGAGGATCAGATGCCTAGCTTCATGGAGGGGAGGATGGAAGAGGAAAGGTCTAAATACTTCTTGAAAACAATACTGATGTTGCTAGTACTGAGATATGCAGGTGTTGAAATAATCGTACATCTCTGCTCTGAAAGCTCTCAACAGACACAATTTTTCTAAATGGCAACAATCTCACTCCTCTCCACTACTTTCCCGTAGGCTGAAGCATGGATTGCGTGAGTGAAACCCATCCAAAAAGGGAATCATTTACATACCTGTACTGCATCACTGCATCAACTGTTCATCCAAGGGAATCTGCCTGGTTGCATATATTTTCACTCAACATCTGCCTGCAAAATCTTTTGGAGCGTATCTACAGAGAACAGAAAAAACAATCACAAAATACAAGCATTCATGACTGCAAGATCTGCACTCTTCTCTCATTTATATCAGTATAAATGAAAAAGAGATCCCTAAAGAATCTAGGGGTTGTGTTTTCCTTCAGCACAAACTCCCATGACCTGGAATGCATCCAGAACGAGGATTTGGACCCACCAGTGTAAGCTACATCCCTGTTTAATTTGATGAAGCAGGCAGCAGCACTAAGGTTCTTCATGCAGTGGGATCTCAGCTGCGGGTTTTTACATTTGCTTTCCCCAGGCTTTCACGCTTGTTGGGCAGTGGGGAACACTACTCAATATTTGCAGATTATCCTGGGCTGAGCCCTGGCTCCTGATATTGCCTATTTTTTCACACTAGGTGCAGGTGAGCAGGAGAGGCCCAGCCCAGCTCTTCCTTGCTCTAACATTTGGAGAAAAGATCTGTTTTGCCTCGCTGTAAATAGCAGCATCCCAAGTCTTCCCAGCTCTGCTTTTAATGTTTCTCAGGACTTCTGAGGTGTTCTTTACACACAGAGAGTTGCTACCAGATTCACTGGTTCCTTCCAGGCTGCAACACAAGGAAGCCCAAAAGGCAATCCCTTTCTCAAAGCCCAGAGCACTTCCAGTTTCATCTCTCCCCCAAAAGATGCAGTAAAGTTCTAGTCCTGGCAGAAGCTACAAGGTCCTGCAGCAGTGAGCTGCATGGAGCAGTACCACATTTATACTGGAATGGGGAGCTGGCCCTCAGCTAACAAGCTCTCTCTAACACCACTTCCTGCCATGCCAGGGAGCCCTGGGAATGCTACTTCGCATATTCAGAATGCTGCTTCACTAGTAGATGGACAAAATCTCCATCTCCTACCTCCTCTCTGTCAAGTTTATGGGACTGCAGCTTGGCGGGGCCCGTGCAAGGCACAATATCCAATTCCTCTTCTCCCAAAGTTGTATGTAGCTACTGTATCAGTTTTCAAGTGGTCCAGGAACGCTCCCTTTAAAAAGGGAGCAACTGCTTAGATGTGGAGCTGTTTGGCTGCTCTTTGTAGAGTTTTGGTGGTCCACCAGTAGAGGCACCAAGTGCATTCAACTTGAAAGGTGTCAATAATTATGTGCTCAGTGTGGTTACTGGAATAAATGTCTACCCTTGGCAGGGAAAATGTTTGTCTTTTTTTTTTTGCCTTTAGCCTCCTGGAGACTGAGCTGAAGCACTAGGGCAGAAATCTTAATATTAAGAAAAGCCTCTACCTGTCTCCTTCACCCCCCAAAACAAACAAACAAAAAGCCACAAAAAAAAAGACAAAAACCTCGAGATGTTTTTAGGAACTAAAACTTGGTTACCTCTATTTACCTGCTATGTTAGTTCAAAATCTTCAGTTTGGTTCCTTCCACAGAACTTCTGGACAATCTGCCTCCTGTAATAACATAACTTGCTGAGGCACAAGCACTTAGATGATCCTTAAGTATCACAGGCTGACTTCAATCTTCCATTTTAAGGGGTATTGTATCCTATCATCGGGGTAAATATAATCACTGTTTGTACCAGCAGAGGAGCCATCTCTTACAGTCAGAAGGCAACACAAAGTTCCTTTAGATGATCTTGTGCAGATGGGGTAGCAGCAATTTGGGGTTACACATACGGCTGCCCGAAGAGGATATTCACTATGAAAGTCCAGCAGATCTAAAGTCAATGAAAGTTGCGATGGGAAAGCTGAATAACTGAGTTTGTTCAGTGGTATGAATAATAGTCCCTTTCCTCATGTTGGTGGCTTGGGCATGAAGTCACTATGGAGATGTGCATCATCCTAATTTGGAAGGATATCATATGTCAGTAAATTACATGGTAGCGTGCTTTTTGAGGGATTACAGCCTTACCTGTGGATTGGAAACATGTGGCAGAAACAGTGTGATGCTTTTCTCCCATTTCTTGTTATTTCAGATAGTGTCTGGAGTAACAGAGAAATAAAACACATGTAGGATTTTTTTGGTGATTTTCTTCTGACAGCTAATGTGCAAATAAAGTTCAAAATTTTTACTTTATAATATTCCTTGCACAGTGTTTTCTGCAGCCTGGCTTCCAAATTGAGTGGCTGGTGAAACTAATAAACACACACAGAGGGACAGGGCACAGAGGTCTTCCTGTGTGAAAGGATTTCATCTCAGCAGAAAAGTGCTATGAACTCGCTGGGCCAGCTCCCTATGGGAATCTGGGCAAATCCCTTCCAACAAGGGGCCTTTCCTGTGCAAACTGTGTGGCAATTTCTCAAATCACATGGCTTGAGGTTGCTCTATGTTACCTTTCTTTTCTCACAGCAAGGTCACCTGGATGTCACCTCAGAGCGTTTCTCTTGCTCAGCAGTGCAAGTTTCATCCAGCACACAATGAAGAACATGTGGAAGGTGGGCACTGTAGATATCCTGAATGCATTTTGTTGCAGCATCTTTACTAAGACACACATCAGCACAGGGTATGATAGATGTGTTGTTGTTTTGTTGCTCCATGCCTTTTTCCCACCTCCACTGTGTACATTGGTTTGTTAGTGACTTGAATGACTTGAAGGAAACAGCTAACAGCCACGGTCCCCTTTGGGAAAGCCTCAGGAGGAGTTGCAACTTCAAACTTAAGCTCAAGTCCCATCAACTGACATGAGGATCAACCAGCAGTTTTAGAAATAAACTCTTGAGTCCACTGCAGTCATTGATGGTTGAATACCCTCACCATTTTCCTCCTGACCTGATATAGATCCAGCGCTTATAACTCTGGTCTCCTTCACCCGTGTGAGGAGAAGTAAAGGGATGGCCAGATCCAGGCCCAGCAGGGGCAAGCCCAGCAGAATCAGTGCACAAAGAACTGCTCAGTTCTCCTCTTCTCTGAGCCAAGTCGGCACTTGTCTGGGGCTCATCACCCATCCCCAGAAAAGCTTTTCATCTGGCAGGTTGGAGAGACCAGGTACAGTAAGTCCAAGCTGTGCTCAGGTTTGCTTTGCTGAGCTCCCTGGGGCTGGAGCAGAGTAAGACTCATCATCCTTCCCCTGTTGTGAATGGATTTCCTTCTGATTCACCTCACTGGCAGGAAGAGGAGGACACCTGGTGCTCTGTTACCACAGCTGAGTGTTTGCCTAGTGCCTTCCCATCTGTGCATCAAGAGGTGAATTTTCTTCACCTGTTTGAAGTCATTCCGTATGTGAAGAAACAATGAATCACAAAGAGAAGCCTAGAGCAATTAGAAATTCCTTTCCTCTCACGTTTGCCAAAGCGAGATTTTTTCCCTAGAACAAAGCCCAGGCAAGCCTTCCTACGCACAACAAGGATTACGTAGATCACCCTGGATTTTGTTTTTTTTCACAGGCCGTGAGTAAGCAAAGAAGCTCAGGAGAACACACTATTTCACGGGCATGTTTGTTTTGCTTCCTTGGAAATCCCATTGTTTGCTGGTGGTGCCTGCACTTGGCTACGAGTGTCTGGTCCTCATGATGTGACGTTGGTCACCTTTAATTAATTGTGCCAAGCTGCTAGCAAATAAGCATTAAATTTGGCACACCAAAAAGCTGCCGCTGGAATGAGTGACCCATGGCACCTTGGGAGCTCATTCCAGCAGCTGAAGGAGGTCCCAGGGAGCTCATGCTTTGTGAGACTGCCATTAGCCACAGGCAGTCCTCAGCCCGACCCGTGCACGACGGGGCCTCTTCCCTGCCATGCTGCATCTGGCCCCGCAGGTTGGAGTTTGGCTGTGGCGCATTCCCAGGACAGGAGTGCGGAGACACCCACCCGTGTGAGTAAGGCCTCTTTCGCACGGCGATTGCACCCTGCTGCTGCAAGGGAGGTTTCCTGAGTGCTGGCTCATTTCCGCCTCTCGGTAGGTTTGCCTGTGCGCAGAAAGGACGCTGTTCCCAGAGTCTCTGGATGGAGACCTGTTTAACCCAGCGTGCCGCTAAACTGTCCTCTCTGCATGCTGCATGGGGCCATCCCCACGCGTGCTGCATCCTGCCCCTCCTAAGCAAAACTAAATCTGCTTTGAGCTGGGGCTCAGGTATTCCTCCCACATGGGTAGCACAGACATTTCATATCCCTCTTCATATCCCTCTTCAGTGTCACCAGAACATGAGCATCTGCATCTTTCCCTCTTTCCCTATGGGCTTCACCTGGGAGCTGCCAGCAGGGCAAAGCCGCGGGGCAGAGGTCTTCTGCGAATGGCACCAGCACAAGTGGACTTTGCAAATGCACTGCCGAATGCTGCTCTTTGGACACTCTTGCTCAAGGTTCTCCCTGAAATGTTGAGTTCAGCTCTGTTCCCTTGCCATGGTTAGAAGTAACGCAGCTACAGCATGGGAAATAAGCTGATTTCAAACTAGTGCAGAATGGCAGGAGCTGCGGGGAGATCCTGGTCATGACAGGGACTGAGGGCAAAAATCAGCTGTGCGGGAGGGAGAGAAGATGCTGGTCTCTGGTCATCTAGTAATTCTGATCCAAGTTACAGGATGGATTTATTTGCCCTAGGGATTCCTTTACTGCACAAGCTTTGTGCAGCAACATGATTTATCCCCATTCCTAACATCTCCTGAAATCTTTATTCAAGCTTCCTACTTCACTGCTAGCGAACAATCCCCCTCAATTCTTCCCTCAGGAAGGCTATTCCCAACCATGCTCAAAGTGCCTGGGACTAACACCAGGAGCTGATTCTTCACAGGGAGCAGTAGTGTTGTCCATCTCTGCTGTTAGACAGAGTGTCACTATTCACCCAGTGCAGACCCATAGGGGCAGAGCTGCTGCTCCTGCACTGGTGGCTCCGCTGGGGTTGGGACTGTCCCCGGGTGTCCCCGACATAGGCCTGGGCCTGGTGTGTCTGTGCAGAGCCCAATATCTGCAAGGAAGGCAGGCGGGTGAGACACTGCGTTGTGAGGAGCCAGAGGAGAGCATGGGGAGAGCATTCCCCGACAGGGTTCTGCGCCCAGTGCTTCAAGAGCCACAAAGGGCACGCGGGCCAGATCCTGACCACCTGCGGTGCCAACCAACGCTGCAGCGTCCGGAGACCTCCCGACCCGGCTGTCTGCAGGGGGCTCACCACATCATGGCTGAGGTTGTTGCCAAATCCCTGCGGGGACACGGTTACTCCTGCATTCTCAGACCATGAGCTCGAGCAACCCTTTCTGAAGCTGACGGCAGGAAGGGCAGCTGTGGGGTCAGTAGAATCCATCACTTTGTTTGGCATTGCTTCCAGCCTTTGCTGAAGGGAGGCCGAGGCTCAGAGTACCCACGGCTGTGAGAGACCAGCCTCACCAAATGCTCTTGGTGGCTGCATTGCTCTTAGGCAGCTGCTGTTATCCACTAGTTGCAACAGAAAAGAAGATTTGGCAAGTAAATATTGAGAAATGAAGCTTTGCACTACTGATTAATCACTCTGAACATGCAAAAGAAACAGAATCTTTTGGAGATACTGTGCATTTCAGATCAGTACTGACCAAACCATGTGTCTGCCTTATGGGAAATTCTGCCTTTCCACCCTTGAATTCTCTTCCAAAACAAGACCTTAGCTGAATTTACTTTTTCCACATAGGCGTGGGCAATGCTACAAAATTTGTCCTATGAAAATGCTGAAATACTTATTTTTCACTTTTCTTCATGCATGCAAAAAATGTCAGTTTTTGTAAGCTCAGTATGTTTTGTGCTATTTTCAGAGTGGTTTCAACAGGTAATGTCCGCATGTTGCTTCCTCCTGACAGCTACTGCCATGGCAGGATGTTCTTGGGGGATCCATTCCCGCCACCTCGGAGCCCAGTGTGTGCCACAGCTAGATGACGCCCATGCTGTCCACCGCAAAGAAATCAGGATCTTGAAGTGGGGGTGTAGTCTTCAGCATGACCACTAGGTGGGAATGAAACCAGTGCTAGAAATTTCATGGAGCTCTGAATCATTCAGGAATAGCAGATAATGAATGGGCTTTTTCTGTTTACTTTCTTGCTTGATCTAAGCCCACTGAGAACAGAGGAACCTGGTCAAGTTGTTAAATCAGAAATATTCTGATTAGCATTGACCCATCTGAAATGAAATATTCCAGTTAGTTATCTTAGCGACAACTTAAACCAGGTAAATAGATAAACATGTTGAGATAAGAATAAAGAAAACAGAAGCAAATAACTTGCATTGTGCAGAACCTGTATTTTCTGTTAGAAAAGTCCTTCTGATGGAAAATTTTCCAGCACGCTACCCTGCAGAAACAGCCTTACTTCTTTCTGAGGAGTGGCTGCCCTGTCTCGCTGTGTCAGAACATACGCACAGTGCTGTCGTTGAGGCGACGGCGAGGAGGAATGTGATGAGTCAGGACAAGGTCACAGCAGCAACCACAGTGTCACCTGAGATAGGGGCCCCGCTCAGGGCAGGCGGGATGTTGGCAGAGGGGAGCAGCTCCGGGAGCCCTGGCAGGAGCCCCTCTGCAGTGGGGCCGTTCCCACTGCTCAGGCTTGGCTTTGGGAATAGCCCTGACTGGGATATCCCCTTCCCATTTCAAAACACAAACAAGTTGCTAGTATGAAGCAGCAGACCCACGGCTCTCAGAGCCAGGACAGAGGGAAGAGCTTCCCTTGCACTGTTCCTGTGTAAATGATAGCTTGCACTCACTGTGCCTGACTTTTCCCCACGGTGTAAATCAGGGTTTATCTTCTGATTTTGGTCATGATTTCTATGTGTCTGTCCTCCTCTGGCCAACTCCTGACAGCTGAAACTTGCTGGGTCTCACTCCCCTGTTTCAAGGATGCTTGATTTTGGCAGGGGTGGGTTAAGCAGCTGGACCTGATGAATGAACTCCAAATGGTGGGAGACTGAAGGTGCTTCGGTTTTGTGAGGTTCTGATTTCTCTTGATTCCAGTTGAGTATGGTATCATGTCCTCTTTGCAGTTAAAACCTTACTGCCCTCATCTAAGCTCTGTTCTTCCCTGATTTTTTGCCCCCGTATTATGATTCTCCAGCCTGGTTCCACTGTCCTCCCAGGAGGAATTGGATGGGTTGTTCCCCTCTTCTTGTGTGCTCACAGTCTTCATGGACATCCATCTCCTTTCAGCCAGCCTTCTCTCTTGAAAACAGTCCCCCATTCCTCTACTGTTTAAATGACAACAGTTGTTGGAGAGGCAGCTAAACTGGCTTCTCTTCCTCATTTATGTGGCTTGTACAATTGCCTCAGGTTTCCGTTATACTGAAGGGCCCGGACAACCAGCCTGACAGACTGGAGGAGAAAGAGCCACCGGCACTGGACTACTGGGGACTACTGGCGCAAATGTCTTCTGGCAGCCAGTGGTTCCCAGCTGAGGCTACAGACTGATCACTTTGCATCTCTTCTAAATTCCTACTGAGTTTTCCTGTCAGGAGGTTGATGCCCTTTGAAGACTGGATAAGAAGGATCAGACTGGCACCCCTCAAGGTGGGACAGAGAGATTTCTCAATATTTTTTGATCAACTATTTTGATCTCCTGGTTGGATAGGAGAGTTTTTAATCATACAGGATGGAATTATATAATGGGAGAGTTGGGCTAATTTAGGTTTGGCACCAGCTTTGTTCAAATAATAAGGACTATTTGTGCAAAACCAAACTCCTATATTTGCTTAGGGAGCACCTTCCATCCTTCTCTCCTTCCTTTCATTCCTCCATCCATCCTTCCTTCAACAGAGAAGAGAAGGACGGCTGCTACTGACTCACCCTGAGATTTCCAACAAATAGGGAATTTGTGAGTCTTTCCAACCCTTTTCACCTCCTCTCCTCCCTGTGCCCCACATTTGGCCTTCTCACGAGTAGAGCCAAGCTGAGGCACTAGATGTAATGTGCAATTTGAGATTTGCATAAATGGGGACTGGAATCAGTTAACAAAATGTTCTCCACCTCCATGAGGTAATCCAAGAGCGTAATGGAGGCTTCTTTCAGTTCCCAGCAAACGGATGGCATTGCCAGTTGACACATTCCAAGGAAAACTACTGAGAGGAACACGTGAGCTGCAGAGGCTTGGAATTGCCAAAGCACCCCTAGGTACTTAGCATGAAACACGCAATAGGCAGATGGCCTCTGGATAGGAAAAAGGTCAGCTTCTCAGGAGCATTCTCAAATGCATTCCTGTGTCATCTGCTGTGCAGGCCACGGATGAAGAAAGTGTTAGAAAAAAGCTGCTAGCAGTAAGGTTTGGTTTTAACCTTTGCAGTATTGTGGTAGTGATAATAATTCCAAGTTTGGTAACAGTAGGCACACAAGAAACACTGAAAATGTTTGCCCCTCTAGAACTGGCAAAGTGATAGATGGCTTAATTTACTGCAACTATGTCTATTTTGATCTCTCAGCAATTTTGTGGATGGCTGCTGCTTTTGGCAATATTTTTCTTCTAATGCCTTATTAAAAATAAAATAAAAGGGTATGTTGTGGCCAAGGGAAATATTAGCATGAGTGGCTTTGCACAAAAGCATTTCAGTGAAGTTACTGTAAACTTTGCCTCAGAAAAGCACTGTCCTCTCATAGAACACCACGAGAAAACGTGCTGACATTTTTTACTCAGTGAAGCAGCTGAAGACTTGAGAGCTACCATCTTTCACTTGAATCTCAAGAGGCTGCGATGGATTTCAGACCAAACGCGCAGGGATGTGGGCAAGAATGTTACGGCCGGGTTCCTGATTGGGCAGACCCGGGTTTAAAATGACAGGGAGATGTATAACAGAGATCTCCCTGCCCCGGCTGGTGGGAGTTGTGCTCCCTTGGTGCTGCTGCCGAGTAGGCTGTAGCAGAGCAGGGACTGAGAAACAAGGCAGTCTGCAGTTGTAGCCACCCGCAGACCCATGAGGAACAGCCACACAAGGGTATCGATAGCCCCGAGAACACAGATGACTACAGTCCCCAGTGGGCCTCTTCCCCTGGACCTAGTTCCCGTCACTGCCAGTTGCTCTGCCCCCATTACTCTGCCTCGCTACCTCTTGGTAGGGGCACCAGAGAGCTTCCCTGACAGGTGCCGGTCACACCTGCACGTGAGGCAAAGCGGCTCGGCAGGAAGGCTCACAAGGAGGAGCAGCGTCGGAGGCGACGCATGGGGCAGGCCCTTCCGCCAGCGGCAAGAGAGAGGCAGCCAGAGGTGACGGTGGAAGTAGGCGGCGTGGGCGAGGAAGAGCAGCGTGAGGGGCACGGAGCTGCTGCTCGCTGCAGAAATGGCCGGCGGCAGGAACGAGGGAGGTTCGCGCTCTGCAGCGGAGGAGCGGGGTGCGTCACCGGGGCCGGCGGCGTGGTTGCTGGGCTGGCAACCTGAGCGCAGCCGGCAAGCGTTGAGGTGGCAGGCTGGTATGTGGCCCCAATCTTTTCAGTTGCTCAATCATGTTCAGAAGTGAGAAAAATACAGGGTCTGGAGAGGCTGTTATGGGCTGGGAGTGAGATGAGCAACAGGATAGGTAGGGAAAGCCCAAGCCAAACCAAAAGAGTCAGCTAAAGTTAAGAAAGATAGAAAATAAATTGCACTCAGGCCTGAAACAGAACTATTGTTCTCAGACTTGTCTGCTCAAAAAAGCTAAAGGCATGACAAGCCTCAGGTTTTTACTCTTAATGCAAATAAAAATCTCAGTGAGTGCAGTAATAGCTATGTGGAATCCACCTGCTGCAGAGGAAGGAAGTATTTTCAGCTCCTGCAGCTTCTCAGGTCCACAAAGGCCAGGAGCCAAGAGACCTGTGGACACCTAGAGAGTATCCAGCTTAAACCCTTTTTGGCTCTAGAGCTAACAGGACCTCAATACGTGGCTTCATAGTTTACAGAAAGCGAGTTTAGAGGATGGATGTCCCTTTTCTGATGCTCTTACAATATGGAGTAGAGGAGCAGAAAGGGAAGGATGTGGGAGCTGGAGCAAAATGTAACTCTGATAAGAATATCTCTGGGCTGAGTCCTTCCGTGCAGCCCAGGAAAGTTCCCGGAGGATAAACAGAGACAGGCTGGAGTGTTTCACAGAAACCTGAGGTGGACCTGAAGGGGAAACAAAGATGTGTCACCACAGATCCTAACTGGGTCACTGCAAGAATAGAAAGTTGCTCCAAGTATCGATTTTATGCCCCATCTTCCCATGGAGAAGCTTGTGCTAACAAGAAGGCTGTTGCTGGAGTTGTCATTAGCAGCCGGTGATCACCTGGCAGAACAGGTTCCTCTCTGACAACTGGATTACCCAGGAGGAGAGAGGAAGGGAAAAGCTAAAGAGAAGCTAATGAGGACTTTGTGACACAGCCCAGTTAACAGCAATGACCAATGATATCCTTCTAGCTGGATGACAAAGGGAGGAACAAAGCACCAGGTAAGCCAGAGAAAGAACTGTCCTGCCTGGGCACAACTGAGAGGTTGACAGGCTTGTACTGAGAGCTGGATGAGGGCTGGCCTGTAGTAATACCAAAAATGACTGAAGTCATCTCAGAAGACCGCAGAAGGTGGCACAGGCCACTTCTGAGTGTAGCTAACAACAGATCAAGCACAAAGAGTGTAAACCCTATGGGGTAACACGTGTTTCAAAAACTAAAAGATGAGCATGATATCCATGATGAGATCCAGCATGGGCTGCTCTGCACCATGTTGCCAAGTGAGTGAACCCGCATTGACAGGTTCTGTGTGGCCATAAGGAAATGCAGAAGTGGTCCCTTCCAACCCTAAACAGCCGTATATAACCCGAGAAATTTTTTTTTCTTTGGGCTATGTGGCTTAGCCAAGTTTTTCTGTTTGGAAGCGAGGCTGGGCAAAGCACTGCACATTTTGCATGAGGCTTGATTGCATTCCACTTAGCTGCAGCTTTTTGGCAGGCAGAAATTATGCTGATGGTTGCAGCCCTTCAGAAGCTGCTACAGCTGCTACAGAGAGAGACCACAAGAGCAGTATGTGCTAGATCTATAGGGAGCAAGGAACCAGCAGCAAAGTCTTGCAAGTACACTCTGCTGTTGCAGGCAGAGGTCACATGTAGGGGCCTGGGGCACCCAGGCTCTTGTGCATGGCACTGCTGGAGCAATCCAGCATGAGTAATGTCAGTCCGTGCTCTGATCACACCTTTGTTTTGCTAAGCGGATGCTCCTCCTCCCCATTGCCTCACACTTGCTCCATTCAGGTACCTTCAAGATAAAGTGCAATGAAAATTGGCAGAATCTGGGCAGAGCTATTTCACCATAGCACCAGTCTGCCTAATTACTCCTTTGCTGTGGTTGCTACTTGTCAACAGGAAGAGAACAGGGAAAGTAAGTTGAGCTCAGGAAGTGAGTGTCAAGCCAGGAAAGAGGCAGAGCTATCCTTGCACATGATTCATCTTTTCCTGTGGAAGGGGTGCAGGCCACCCTGTCAGGGACAGAGCACCTGGACAAACCTTTTTCACCTTGCAGCCATTCTTCTTGGTTCCCAATCACAACCCACCCGCTTTCCAGACAGATCAGCAGTGAGGTTCCTAGAGGCCACTGCTTGCTGAATGACTTGGCACAGTTGGCCTCCTTTCGCCTTGTGGGTTCCTTTTCATGGCTTGTCACATATGAGCTTTACGTTCAAGGATGATGCAATGACTGTTATCTACAATCTCATCTTAAAATTGTTATAGGATGACACATAGCAGAACAACAAAGGAAATCACTTTTGAGAGGAATATCTCCCTTTCATTTGCTTGATTTCTAGTGCATCAAAGACAGGTCTAAAGTTTAAGGAGAGAGTGAAAGAGCCAATTTACTTCTCCATGGAATGACATGTGGAGTCCTAGCTGACTGAGCTGGCAGCTTTTGCAATATGCCAGCTAAGATGAATTCACCCTATAGACACAGAGCTTCTGAAATAGCACTTTCACTTGTGAAGTTCTGGGTCCCACTGCTCTTCCTACCAAGATGTTACTGCATGGGCTAAGAGATCACAGGTTTTGCACCCAGGCACATCAAACAATTCAGGCTGATACAGACAGCACTAAACTCTGGCAAACACAAGGAATGACAGGCATGGTGCTTCTTCTTGAATGCCCTTGAAGTGTGAGAAGTGGTAGGATTAATAGGGACAATTCAGATGCTGTTCTATTGCTACTGTAGTCCAATGAAGTATTTATACTAAGTGCTCAAGATTTCCAAATTGTGTGAAGGAGCAGAAAAACATGGCTTCTCACTCACATGATGACAACTAGATTACTTTGCTTGTCTTGGTTCTGATTAACAACTAACATGCTTCAAAGTTCCTCTCAACAGGAATAACAACAAGAGCAAACACTGGGAAAATGAGGTGGAGAAATGGAGTGTTAGTAGAGAGAGCTTTCTTGTTGTCACCTAGTAGATTTTCCTATACCTGGTGGATTCTCCTATAGCTGCTCATACCCTGCGTTGTCATCTGTTAGTGTGTTCAGTTGCAGAGAACGATGAACTTGTAATTTCACTTTCCTGCTGTAATCTAAGATATGACTCCTTCCTGCCTGTAAGGATGAGCTGAGATCCGTAGTGCTGACGCCCAGTACATCTTAGGACATAGTGAGCTCGCAGCTGCATTGCTTCGTTAAGTCCTCCTCAAAGCATGCCAGCTAATATCTGCACTCACTAGAACGGAGATGTATTCGTACATATTAATAGAGATAATATGATACTTGTTTTCTCTGTCCCAAATTAACTACTGGGACTTGAAACATCCTGCTCAGCCATGCCAAGTGTAACTTTCACATTGAGTAGACCACACAGACATTTTCATTTGGTCTAGAACTTTTATTTCAAGGAGTAAAATTGTTTTCTGCATATTCACAAGAATAAATATAAAATTACTCTTCAGAGTCTGAGCCAGGTAGTACTGGCAAGAAGACACACTGTTACAAAAATATATCTCTATCCCACAGAACCACTTAATGTAGGATTCTCATTGAGAAATACCATTAAATAAAAAAATAAAACACTGAAAATAAAATGCTTGACCTATACTGATTGGATCACTAAACAATTGAAATTTTTAACAGAATATAAATATTGTAAATATTGTAAATAAAAATAACATTTAAATAGAAGGGAAGCCACTGAGTCTGTCCAGATGAGCAGAACACCGTACGAAACCATGGATTCTCCTACAGGGTTCCAACTTCCTTGTACTCACTGGTGTTCACTTGTCTCCTCTTGTTGCGGTACCTGGAAGAAGCAGAGAGAGGTGTTAGTTCTGGAAAGCCAGCCATCCCAGAGGGCTTTCTGGGGAGTGACGAGGGGAAAGGAAGAAAAGAAATTCTATATAATCTCCTTTTCTTTGTTTTAGCTCTAAAAGCTAAGTGCTCTCTGCTCTTATTTCTGGGCTCTGGGGTGACTTGCAAGCAGAGTCTCATTTCTCAACTCTTCACTGAATCCTCCACATCTGCATTAAAATCTTGGTAGTAGCTTTGTCTTTGAGAAATCTTGCTGAGTCCTTCCTTATAATAGGTCTGAATACACTAACAAACTAGGCCATCTTCTGTTCTGAGATGGTGTTTCATGGAGTCTTCAGGTAGGGAAGAGGAATTAAGGCAGTTACTGTCTAGTTATCGGATCTGTGAAGTTGAGCTTTCCCACCCTGTGGGGAAATAAACTGAATTGTTTCATCTTCTTGGCTCTTTGACAGCAGCTTACAATGATTCCTGCTGCTTTAGGGTCTGTTAATGCAGAAGACTGCTGCCTCCTTGGTAAGGCTGATAAGAAAATCCTAGCAATACGGCTTAGTCACCACAGTAATATGGCAGATGAGCGAGTTACCATCCAGTTGTTCTCCAGTTCCTGCTGACTGGGCAAATGGCATTACCAAGAGAAGGAACTAGTTTTCCTATTCTATGCCGCACTCTTCATTACCTTGAGACGGCAACCCTTGAGGCGTACCCTGTATAGTGGCCACAAGCTAACCTCTCACAGAGTCCGTGGACATCTGAAGGCAGAGGTACCTAGGCAGAGTGTAACCCTCACCTTGAGGTATGCTTCAAGCACACTACTTTCTGGATCACTTCCCTGAGTGCAGACTAGCAGACTTAGATATCAAACTGATCTCCATGCAATTGAGTGAGTATGGACAACTGGAGGTCCTCAGTGGACATATGACACACAACTGACTTGCCTGCCTGAGCCTTGAAGGCACTCTTACCTTTTGCAGATGTAGTAGCTTGCAATGGAGAGGGCGACGAGGAAGAGTAGAATTAGGATTACTGTCAGTGCCACATACTCCTTACTGAGGGGCTGTCTGACGAGATCTGAGTGCACACATCGAACACCAGAGAAGCCTACATCACACCTGCGCAGAAGAAAGAGAATTCGAGGCATTGCTCGGGTGTCACAATTTAGCACTTTTACACAACTCTTAGGGGCATCCTACCCACACTGTCGTGCTATTTTCTGAGGGGCAAGCAACTTCAACTGGGATAACTGAAATCCACATGGTTCTGGAAATGGAGGTAAATTCTTCAAGTGAAGAATGCATGTGAAAAAGCCTATGGGTCTTTACCTCACAGAGTGAATCAAAAGAGAGATCCTGCTACTTTGTTTGAGCTCTGGATCTCACACAATTGTAAATACAGATGAACAATGGGAGGTACATCAGAATGAGTGTGGTTGGGTGACTAATTTCACAAGTCCTGACTCCTACACAAGTTCCACTACAGCCAGCACATGGGCTTAACACCTGCTTAAATCCAGCCAAGGTCTGTTATAGATATACTGCTCCTGTTTAATTCCTCGTGAAAATCTGAATCGCTTTTAACAGGACACATTGTATTCTGTCTGTACCTGCAATAGTGCTCGTCCAAGTCCACTATGTACACGCACTGTCCGTGGAAGCAGTAGTCCTTCATTTCAGGCTGGCATCTAGTTATCCCAACTTGAGCCACACGTGGACTGTTCTCTGTCTGAACTGTAAAGAGATCTGGTTAGCATCTTGTCAGCCACTTTCTGCCTTTAGGCTTCCCAAACACTGCTTTACAAGCACAGCTAGCAGCCTAGACGCTAGCAAACCTCCGGTGACGTAGACATTGTGACAGGCAAGCTTTTGAATAGGGAGAGGATTTGCCTTGGTTAGAATTATACTGACTCTTCTCTGAGGAGTTTCACAGAAGCTCC
Source organism: Crypturellus tataupa (assembly GCA_034781795.1). Taxonomy (NCBI): domain Eukaryota; kingdom Metazoa; phylum Chordata; class Aves; order Tinamiformes; family Tinamidae; genus Crypturellus; species Crypturellus tataupa. The sequence goes on from JAWLRI010000274.1 coordinate 3,443,848, forward strand.
TTCTGCTTTTACAGTAGTATTCTCATCTAAGACACAGCTCTTCTGCCAAAGAAGCAATACTAAAGGAAATATAGGCTAGCATCAGAGAATCATAGAATGCCTAAGGTTGGAAAGGACCTCTAGAGGTCATCTAGTCCAACTCCCCTGCACAGGCACGGAAGATAGTTGTTCTGCAACAACAGTGAATACTTTGCAGGATTTTTCAGGTCAGATTTTTCAAGTCAGATTTTTCAAGTCATTTTCCAGGGCACTACAGTGGGGTTGCCAGTGCAAGAAAGATGGAAACCAAAGACTTGTTCTTTGCAAAGAGAGCAGTACAGTGTCCTTACTTAGTGCTGTTGTGCAGTTGTCCATTTCACCAGGCGCACATAACGGAATCACTGTTGTGCCCAGGACTGCTTGTAATACATAGCCTACAAGAGAATAAAAATAAGTGTCAAAATGAAATCCTGATAAGTGTTAACTCTCTATTCCAGGTGGTCTAGTCTTCAAGTCAATAACAGAAGAACAGAAGCTTTCTACCTTAATATAAAACCAGTGTAAGCTGAAAAAAATACAGATCTGCTGCCTCTGTTATATAAGGTAATCTAAAGAAATAATCTCTGAAATGGAAACTCATGTTTGTAAACTCATGTATGTAAACATACAACAGAGATGAAATAGGAACTCCATGTCTATGACCACCTCTCGACAATGCTCTGAGTGAGGCTGGACAAGAATGGCCTTTGACAGGTTGCACAGGTCAACAAGAAGCAGAATTTGGTCCATCTCTGACCTTACAGAGCACCCACACAAGGAAGTCAGGGTCTCCCAATTAAGTATGGCAATCTTCTACTCATTGCAGGAAGAGTTTCTGTGATCAAAATCAAGAACCCCAAACAACAACAGTGCTGGGGCAGGGAATGATTTCCTAGAACTCAGCAGGTCAGCACGGTTGGCAACTCAATAGCCTGGGAAAGAGCTGAGCCAGGCTCGGTGGCTTGCAGTGGCTCTAGAGACCAGCTAGAGCTCTGGGAAAGCTTTACACAAAAGCTGCTTGTCCTCAGCCCTCTACTTGCTGTAACCAGTTTGAAAGGCTGGCCCGTTCCTGCACTAATACCCTTTCTCACTCAGAGTTATTCAGCTGAACGTGCACTTGCACTGTCAGCTTACAGGAGACACCAAGCCCTCTGCATGTAGTCACCAGCTCTCAGAAGCACTGTCCAGATTAGAGAGCCCCAACAAGTGTTACCCATCTCAGCTTCGGGTGACAACAGCTACTTTGCTTTCATTCCCGACCCATCCCTCAAGACCATAGCTTAGCCGGTTTGATAACGGGTGCCAGTAATATCAGGGGACTGCACCATGAAAGATGAGGTGTCTGGTGCCAAGAGTGCCAGCTGCACTGGCACTGAGGACCAAGGAGCCTCCTTCTCCCAGAGATTCAGCGTCCACAGCACACTGAGGTATTTCAGGATGTGAGGCCTGGCACACGCACAGCTTTAAGGCATTCCGCTTCATGAGTGAGCATTTCCAAACAGGATTGCAAGCCAGTCAAAAGTATTTGTAGCTTCCTGACTACCCCCTGAGGATCAGTTAATGTTTGCTCCAGCTGGCCATGAAATCCACTTGGCTACCTCTCCTGCCGTGGCCACAAACTAACCTGCTCATGAACTGTTTAGTCATCAGCCCCATTCCACTGAAGTCTGTAATTTGTGTCTTTGGGCTGTTTGCCTCTATTAACTTGTCAGGTCATGCTTGCCTAATGGAGGGAGTGTGCCTTCATAATTTCTTTATCACTCTAATTCAACTCTGGTTATTAGAAAGTTTCATTACATCTCAGTGTTAAATCTAGTAGTGATTTATGGACTTCCTGCAGCTCATCCATTTCTGGATGATTAATACGGATTCCAGTTAGATATAAGAATGGCAAGAATATCCTTCTTAAACGGACACGTTTTCTTATTCAAGCACAACTCCTTTCCCTTCCCCTCCTCTTCACTATGCTTTCTGCAAACCCATTAACTCAGATTTCTATTGAGCTTTAGAAGAACGCACTGAACGTAGGTTTGCCAAAGGGACAACCACAGTAACACCACAACGATACACAAATTTTGACTTGGGAAAGGAGACTCTTAAGTCAGACATTTACTTCTGCTCAGATGACTCAGCAAGACCTGCCTTTCACTGAGACGGGGCAGGGCCACCAAGTTTGCTTTCAGGGTGGGATTTTTTCATGGCCCTTTGCATTCACTACAGATTCTGCCAGGAGAAATCTGCTCCAAGGCCAGCTGGACCCTCAGGAAGGAAAGCTGAGATGAGGCCATCAGCTAACGGATGTTGGAGCTCATTTACTGCTCTGCAACTGCAGGCTTTAAGCTTCAGTCAGGGACGTACCGCCCCTACGGACACTGTGCAGATAAAATTCACCGACTCAGTCCCACTTCCCAGAAACTACAAGGAGTTTTCAGAAGCGCTCCACTGACCAAGCTGCTCCCCTAGCAGCTTGGTGAGCAGCTGTAGGATGCGACGGCTCTGACACCTTGAATAACACAATGTTTGTGAAGAAGGGATACTGCAGTCTTGACACCCATGACAGTCAGTGACTCAAGCCCTCCTCTTGTTCCCTACGTACTACTGCTGTCACCTCCATTCATAGACCAGGGCAGAATTTGGTCCGGGGTCCACATGTCTACAAGGAACAGAAATCAAGCCAAAATATGCTAGATGTTTCCGAAACATCTAATGTTACTGTTCTTTATGAAGGAGATGAAAGAAGATAAATGATGATCTCTTCTGTCCTACATACCTTGGTTCTGGCCTGCTACCTCCTTAGCCTGAGTGAAATTTGACCAGTTGTTTTCTAGTCACAAGTTCTTAGTTCAAGAACTATTAGGACATGGCTTTTGTGTTTAAGAAACTTAAGCTCAGACAGGTCATCTCTTATCTTTGCTCCAAAAAGAGGGACCAATTTCTACCTCAACCTGTCCTTAAAGGGGAAATGCCAGGATTTAGACACCTGTACAGGGCAGATTAAAATACACCACCTCATACAAAGCACAACTAAGATTTGCCCCATTCCACCCACGCATAACTGATAGGCTTCTTTGCCTGACTGCAGACACACAGGCCAAATACACTAAGCCCAAGAGCACAGGTGTGGATATTTGCTGACACCCAAAAGTATTTTCTGCATTCGGGCAAAGTTCTTCCTGTTCTGCACTACTTTATTTTGCCCTTTCCCCGCCATGCACATATTCCTCCTCTGACGCCAGTGGGAGGGGGATCCTGTGAAAGGATACGGGATCCACACTCCCTTCCCTGCATGGCTATCAAATGATGTATATCAAACACAGGCCCTAGGAGAGGCAGTTACTCCTGTGTTCCTTCACTGTTCACTAAGCAAATACTCTGTGGAGTACGAGATAACACTCACGAGATGGTGGATATTAGTTTATGCCTCACAGGAATGCAAATTCTCACTGCTGTATGGCCAGGATGCAAGTGCAACACTGCGTCTGGCATTACAGCAAGGCAAACACCGACGGCAGCTGGAATAGCTCTGGAATACAGTACCACAGTACAGTAATGCTGGACAGCATTACTGGAACAGTAATGCTGCTGCTTGCTGGTACTTCTACAAGGGACAGCAGGAAAATAAGGAGCATAAGTGGTTGCCTTAGCTTCCTGCAGCCATCGTCAGAGATGACACAACCGCTAATTACCAGTTCAGTCATGCAAAGCCGGCTACTGTTCCCAGTTACAGGAAGAGTGTGAAGAACGCAAGATAAGGGAGATGCACTCAGGATGTGTGCAACTGAGAACGAGTCACCTGGCAAGTTTTATGCTCACATTAAAGGACAATTTGTGTGTGGGGGGTGTTGCTGTAGTATGAGAGGTCTCGGGTTCTATCATCATTTGGCCTGGCTTTCCCTTTCCCTAAGATCCCTAGTCACATACCTGAACATAATTTGCCTGAGGAAAAATCCCTAGCACCAGTTTGCATTTGGCATCTCTGTGGCCCCTCCACTACAGAGGTAGCACCTACACTTCTAACTTTAGCCAACTGCAGAGTGTCCAGGTGACTGTGTCTGGTGACTTCCCCTGCACCTGATTTTAGGCATGCAGGACATGTCTGAGTGTCATTGCTGCTAGCACTGCTTAACTCTAGCGCATCACTTCCAACATCTCTTGGTTACTAGCCTCCCAAGCTAGGCATGCAAGAGACCACAGCAGTTTGCAGGCCATCTCAGGTCGAGCAAGCGTTTCTGGCAGTATGAAAGGCTGGCTGGGTGGCTGCAAAGCCGGGCTGCTTGGTAAAGCCTTACTCAGTTGTCTTTCTTCAGGTCTGGCTCTGCAGCTAGCTCCCTTGTCTGCATCAACTGCAGCATCTCTGCAGTTCAGCTCATCGATGCAGGACGTGCGTGTTTTCTGGGAAAGGGGAGGTAGCTTTTCAGGGTAATTTTACCTGCCTCAGAGAGAGCTCCTGCCCATCCTTCCCTTTGCATGTAACACCTGGCTCCAGGCAGGACGTACCTGCTGCCTGGTCCCTGGGTTATGCCAAGTGAAATGGGTGCCTGACACTCCTGTTCCTGAGATGAGCTCGACAAGATGTGCAGCTGCTCTTGTCATCCATGTCAAAGGAGATGCTGTGAGTCCTTTCTATCCCCTGACAACTATCCTGTGGTCTCTGTATGTTTGACCTGTTCTCTAACTGGAGACACCAGAAGTGAGGGCACTGAAAGAGGCTCAAATTAGTTACCTTTAGGGCAACAGGACAGAAATGTCTGTACGTGTTTCTAGGAACAATATCCAGGTGTCTCCATCTTGCATTTTGTACTCATAACTTGAGAACTACAGACTCAGTCATCTCAGCACTGCTTCCACTCCCATGGGGACTGCCGCATCAGACATCCTAGTCACACACTGCCCCTGTTCCTGTGCCTGGGTCACTCTGCTCTCCACTGCATGCAGTGGGGCTAACTCTGCAGCAGAAAGGGAGAGGTCTCTGTCTGCACCACTCAAGAAGCGGAAACTCACCGTCAGTGCTCACACATCTCAGCTACTGAAGAGTTCATCTCCAAGCTCATCATCCTTGGTGTCCAGCCCACTTTTCATTAGCTAGAGCAAACCTGATAGGTGAAGTTTGGCAGCTGACAGCTCCCAGTGTGTATGGAACTCCAAGGAGGGAGGAAGACCTGCCTTCCCCACTGGAGCAGCTTTAAAGCAACTGCTCAGAGACCAGGACCAGTTCTTGCACAGAGTTTCCTCACTAGTCCATGGAAGGAGCAAGAGCTGTGCTTGGCTCCATCAGTCTCATTTTCCCCGAGGCCTGCACTGTACCACAGCTTCTCAGCATGAGCAACATCTCTCTCCCCACTGCCCTTCTGCCAAGACTACTGATCTGGGAGGAAAAGGAAGTACTTGCACCAGTATGCATGAAGCCATCTAGTTATGACTAATCTGTCTTTTACTATTAAATTTTATGCCTGCCCCGGAAATACATAAATCCATCCTCAAATCCACAAAGCCCTAGCAGTTCCCTTCACGGACAGCTTTGTGCAAGTATGTCTGAGTCACAGGCTACAAGATGTTTAACCCGCTGTCCCTGTCACTAAGCTGCTGTGCAGTGTCTGACCCATGAGCTATTACAGAAATACCTGGCCAAGACAACAGTGGGCTTAGCAGATGAGGGAACGTCTGCCCCAAAAGAGAGGGCTTGGTAACAGCTTCCTCCGGGCTGGGCCGCTGGCCCAGCACAGCAGATGGGAGAACGCTTCTTGTTGTTACAATAGCCTGTGTGAGTGCTCCAGGGCCAGTCCTGGCTCAGATGCTCCATGCCACACGTTTGAAGTCACCTGACAGAGTAAGCTATCAGCACTCACTGTGTGTCATTACCAGCACCCAGCAGAGGTGCAAGGCAAGGATCAGTCATTGCTTCACAGCGTCCTTAGGCTCAGGCTTAACAACACACTCACGTTTAACAAAACACACGTTTCAGACTTTCAGGCAGCTTCTGTTGATGCAATGAAGTCATGCACTCCCAGTGAGGAAGTGGAGAAGTGTCAAGCAAAGAGAAACTGTGAACCTGTTTTGTTTCCAGAAGGAAGTTTCTACTGCTCTGGGAATTTATCTGCTGAGCTCACCCAGAGCACGGTCTGGGTGAAAGCTGCAGGACTGGCCTGTGGACAACACAGGACAGCGTGACAGAGAACAGATCCTGCTGCCTTCACCAAGCTGCGCTGCTGGGGAGAGAGGGGATGTTCACTTCCATTCGCGCAGGGGTCAAGCCTGAGCACTGAACAAGCAACGACACGTCCTAGCACTGCCCAGCAAGCTGAGAGCGAAACCCACGTGCTCCACTCCTCCTGTCACACAGCCGCCCAGCTACACCCGTTGCTGCCCAGGCCTTCGTGTCAGACACGGAATGCGTCACCTTCACCCCAAGACAAGCCTAGCCCTACCTTTTGGCAGGTGACTTTCCAGCAAGAAGCAAGAACCCCAGCCCGTGAGTCGGGTTCTGCCCCACCACCTGCCACCTCCCACCCTGTCCCAGCCAGGCAGTGGCACCAGGAGGAGTTGGTAGGCAAAGACCTGCCACCTGCCTGTGCGGTGGCACTGCCTGGGAGCCGCCTGTGCCAACGGGGGCTGCGGCAGCACTCACCGAGGAAGAGCAGGAGGCTGCGAGCCCGCACACAGCCGGTGTCCATGGTGCCTGTGGCCCTGGGCGAGGAGCGGAGGAGGAAGCGAGGCAGAGGCGAGAGCGCGGCACTGCCCTGTCACTGCGGTGTCGCGGCAGGAGCTTTATGAGGCGCGCGGGAGGCGGGGCGGCGCGCGGGTGATGAAACCCCAGGTCGGGGCAGGTGCCCGGCGCCGGGCTCGA
>JAWLRI010000274.1:3450787-3464250 GCA_034781795.1 Crypturellus tataupa
GGCCGGGCGCCTCCATGGGCCGGGGCCCCGGTGCCCGCAGGGGGTTGGCCTCGGCGCCCCGTCCCCGCATCCCTCCGCCCTGTGCCGGTTGCACTGCCCAGGCTGGGCCTCGGTGCCAGGCATGGGGTGCCCAGTGCAACAGCGGGGGAGGTGGGAGCCCTGGGGCTGTTGGCTGCCCCCTGGGAGCACGTGCTCTACCCTCGCTTTGGCAAACATCGCCAGAAATGTCATTCGTGGCCATAAAACTACCTGCCCGTTGAAAGGAATCCAAGCGTGGCACATGTGCCCGGGACTTCCCAGGGCCAAGGATTCCCATGGCTGATTGCACATCGTCGCCAGCGCTGGCTCCCGTCTGCCCTGAATTCGTCGGCACCAGACACAATCGCGTGAGCCTCGGATGTGAGCGGGGCCCACCCTGTCGCGGCGGCTCCGCGTAGTTAGCGCTGCGGGGCTGTCATGTGCCCGTGAGTGCAGCCTGCACATAAACCAAGGGTCAACAGCCAGAAACACGATGCCCTTTCTAATCTCCCATCTAGTGGCAACTCTGAGGCAATCCTTGGCACAAGCACCTTGGTGCCAGGGAATCTCCTGTACTGGGGGCCGAAATGGTCAATTAAGCTCCAGCACAGGCCACAGGAATGCACCTCACTTGGAGACCTTGACCGGCACCGACAGCTTCAAGGTCAGAGGGTGCTAAAGCCTCCTTGCCCTAACCGTCCTGGGCTTCATCGCAGCCTGGCAGTCTGGGATGTTTTTTGTACACAAAGTTCCTCTACATGTTCATCTACTTATTTTCACTGCATGTTTTTATTCTTTTCATGCATCCTGCTGAAATGTGTGTGGTCTGCTACTGCACAGGGTAAGGCCTTGTCCTGCCCTGGCTTCCATTCCATAATCTGATATTTGAAGGATATCATCACCCCTAAATCTCCCCGTTAGGAATTTTCCTGAGATAGAAAATTCTCCTATCTGAACGAGTTGTTCAAAAATAGTGTCTACTTCTTATGCCTTTAAAGCAAAACAAAACAAAACAAATCAATGAAAAAACAAACAAACAAAAACCTTCTTGGTCTGCTTTACCCTTACTCTATTGTCAGAAAAGCAGATAATTTACTGCAATTTACTGCAGAAGTGATAAGCCTATCTTGCTGTCTAAGGAATGCATTAGCTAAGTGCAGTTTAATAGTTGATGACTCAAGTATTCTTAGTTTCCTAGTTTCTCCATTTTATATGGGGCTATCGATACAAAAAGATTAATTACAGAAGATAGTGCAGAATATGATAGTCTACCACATTTTCATGTTGAGACTGCTGGCCAAAGGTAATAATCACATTAAGTCGAAGAGTTTCGGAATAGATATGATATTTACAAACTGGACTCTGTCTTATTTCAGAGAAGTTTTCTTAGGTGATGAGGTCCTACAAAAGGACTGAGGAAAGGAAAAAGAAGTGTTACTATGGAATCACATCTCATCACAATCTGTTAGTTATCAAACTGGTAAGAGCGCTGTCAAGAAGTGTGATAAAGATCAATGTGCTAGTAGCATCCATTTTTAAGAACTTTACCATCTGCTTTTTCAGGGATCACAATGGGCAAAGAAAGGTCCTGCAATGATCAATAAAGCATTTCTGTAAGTTGGGATTTTTCAGGATGCCACAAAAGCAGCATCACTATAAAATTTCCACACACTGACATCATCACAAATTTCACCCTTAAATTCCTGCATGATTTATCCTCTGAAAGAAAGCAGTTAATTACAGTCTTGTACCGATATCCAGACACCATGTAACTCTTGACACAGTTGGATCAATTCATTGGAATTTCCTCTGTCAGATTCTAAATGTATGGAAAGCAATTATCATGTAAGCGTCTTTGCTTCATCTTTGCGTGATTTCCTTGCTCTCACACATACCATCCCTCAGCAAGCCTCCCCACTTAGAAACGTCACCATCCTTTCTCCGTCTTCCGTGTGGAGGTTGCCTCTTTGAACAAAGCTGATACACATTTTAAAGGGTCAATTTTCCAAGTGGCTATTTATAATGACTGCACCGATGGATTCATGGTAAGTCAGATTCATTGCATCCCACAGGTCTGAGTATGGAATGACATGCCTGTACAATGCTGAAAAGCGGCACTGATTGGGCAATAGTGCAGCCTGGGTGTATTTCTGCTACTGGCCTGAATTTTAGCTGGGGTAACCCGGCACACCCAAGTGAAGTTAATGATGGATTTATACCAATTAGCATCAGCCTGTAGCCCCTAAAGTACTTTGACATTTCACGTTCTTCTTTACAGTGTGTGATAAAGATATTTGCAAATAGCTTAAGTGCGAAAGACTCACTGTAACTTGTGATCGTTTAATGAGCATTTTTAAAGATTACCTCTATTTAAAATGTAAATGGCCTTAAGTCAGGATCATTTTGTGTTTGAATCCTATTAATTATCTATTAATGCCAGAAATGTGTCCTTTCTAGGTAGCAGCAGATTCTAAGCTGTGAAAATTTCAAGTTATTGACTGGACTTTGTTTTTCAGCTTCTCTATCATTGACAGTATAGAGAATTTCATATAAGCAAAACACCATTTCCAATTTAGAAAGGAAAATACAGGTAGAATGTACATTTTTTGGTGCTTGAGAACACTTTACCTCACAGTGATTTTCTGTGAAAGATTGCAGCTGCATTCATAGTAATGAATTGTCACTTTGTGTATGCATTAAAAAATCTATTAAAATCAGGTGTCTACTACTTACTTCAGCTGCTTTCTGTAGGACTGCATCTAGTTTTGAGCCTTTTGAGGATGAAGCTTCATCTTTTTTTTTTTTTTTTTGTCTTTTAAGAAACAGCATCTATTTCTAAAACCAACCTTCTTGTTTGAAAGTAATTTTGAACCTGGAACAAAATCATACCTAGCATTTCAGTGAAGGCCTGGTCTTCTTCACACATACTCACACACACATACACAACTAACGAAAAGCAACATACCCATACATTCCTGGAAAAGTAGCCACGTTTTTCAAACAGCATGAATATATACTTCAGCAAATATTTAAGTCAAATCTTCATTCACTGCAGGATATCTGAGATCCTCAAAAGTTCTCTTGAAAAATGGATAGGCTGAGTGGAGTGCAAAATATTAGGCAACATTTTTATTTGAATTATGGAAGATTAGCATTAGCATTAAGTATCAAAATCTTAAATGGCAAAGAGCACGGGACTTGCACACAACCACAATTATCCTAAGAAGGGACTGTGTCTAACTGGGATGCATCGACGAGTTAGTCTAGAGAGAATGGAAGAAGTGACAGACTTCTGCGTATAGAGGTCAGTTTCAATTTTGCCACATACGCAAGAAATGAATTAGGCCCAATGTTCTGCAACAATCAGGCTTTACTGTAAACTATGAGAGTTCAAAATGCTTCCCCAAGGCTAAAAGTGGCTGACCTCTTCCTGTAAATAATAGTAAAGAGAAAACTATTGGACAACACAGTTCTTTTGCTGTTAAAAAGAAACAAAGAGAAAAATGATCTGATCTCTTGACCAACTCACTGGCTATAACATTAAGTGGCATCTCAAACAGGAAAGGAGCTAATTCCCAAGATGGGAGTGAAAAAGCAGACAGATCTGCCAGTTCATGCTGCATTGCTGCCTACAGGGCAGTTTTAAAGCTTCATTCTGCTGGCTGGTATGAAATTTCCATTACTCTCCCCTGGGCAACTCCTGAATGGCCCAACACATCTCGCTGGCATAAAGAGCTTTGTAATGCTCAGCTGGTGTTTTCCCTTTCCTAATTACACCTTGGTGTTCCATGAGGAATGATTTCTCAGCCTCCAAGGGGTTTTGTACTTTTTTTCATTCGTTCAGCTTTTCCACGACTTCTGCCTTTACCTCCTGCTGGAGGTAAAGGGTAAACCTGGGCAAATATTTTATTTTTACTCCTGTAAAGTTTTTCTCAAACTAAGTCCCTCCATATGTCTAGCAATTGCCTCTCCTTCCTCCAAATGATTTATTTATTGAGAGAGACCAGAATGAATGAAAAAAATGACTTTCCCCATAGCAGGTAGCAGGGTGGCAAACAAAGCTGGCAAAAGAACACCAGACCTTTGACTGTCAGTCTACTGTTTGGTGTTGTTTGTCAACATGTCTTCAGACCTCATAACTTAATCTGCTCTACAGTATTCTGCACTGATCTGAGATTGCTTTGGCTAAAATAGCCTTCCATAAATGTGGCTCTGTGCTTTCTCTGGACTGCATTTCTCCAAGCACATGCATTTTAACCACAGGAAGACAAAACACATGTAAATATGATGATGACTGCCCTCCATGAAGGTTCATGATGCTTACAGCTGGATGCCGCATTTGTGCTGCCTGACAATGCGGCCACTATAACCACCAGAGCACAAGTCATGGCTCTTATAAGCATACTGTTATCCTTTTGAATTACCTTTTCTGGAATGTATTTTATTTTTAACAGCAAGCCAACTAATTGTTACGTGAAGGAATAATCCTGTTTGCTAACCATGTGCTGCTTCTGCTAAGTAGCTCTGCCCTGACAGCAACATCCATCTCAGGACAGCAAAATGATGGCAAGAACCACCACTGCAGGGACTTACATCACTCTGGGAACACTGACCTGCTCCTGTTGGGCTTTCTGCATTGCAGTCAGTTGTGGCTGTGGGCTATCCACCACTGTTTTTCTTCTCCTCGAGGGTTATCCACCACTATTTTCCTTCTCTCTCCTCTACCTTGTATTGGGACAGCTGGCACTAGACTGGAGAAGACAAGAGGAAAATACTTGGTACATGAGTCTTTGTCATCACCAGAGAGAAAGGAAATAACCTGCCCTGGACTGATCTACAGCCAGCATACTAAGGCCCACACTAAAGACTAAACTGTTCCCATGTGCTTGGCAGAGCTCTCTGCCTCCTTATCTTCTTCAGCTGGGAATGCAGGCAGTCAGCTGAGCAATTATTCAGCCTTCAGCTAAGGTGGCCTCAATCCCTTTGGCTTTTCTGGACAGGAACACTGTGCACTCTTTCACTGCGGCAGGGGTGAAAGGATGAAAGCAGGTAAGGGGTAGAAGGAAAGCCTGAGGTACGGACTATTTCCAAGCCCCAGAGTTCCTGTGCTTGGCCTGTGGTCTTCTGTTTGTCCTATGCTTCCGGTCCTGTCCTGCTACTGGGATTTCAGCCTGCCACAGACTCCACATTTTGCCCTGTGACTCAGTCTGCCAACTTCACACTGGCCATCAGGACAGGCATTAGGAGCTGGGGCACCCTCAACATGAGGAATGTGTCATTGGGGATGATGGAGTAAACAACAATTCACCTGAAACCAGCTTAGCTAACACACGTTCCAGAAACGGAATCTAGGAAAAAGCTACAGGCCGCAGTGTATTTGTTTGGCCTGGTAACTAGTGCTAGGCGCAGGTGCAGATGCAGTTAGTGGAATTCCCCCATCCACTAGCATCATGGGACACTCCTATTGCTATTATAATTACTGTTAATCCTTACTATTACTGTAGGAACCAAACAAAAAAAAAAAAAAGAAAAAGCAAAGGCAGTCAGGATGAGCCCTTTATTGGGCTAGGTGTTGTCATGCGGAGGTGATGAGACAGCCTGCCCCAGGGAGCCTATAAACATGGGTGCTCAACTCATCACTACTGTCATATTTCAAACTAGGACACTGGGGTCCACACTGAAGCTCCCCCACAACTTGAGGAAAAATAGAGCGTAGCGCTCACTGGCGCTGAGCTGTGAGGCTCCTATTATGTTGCATTTGGTAGGAGCCAGTCCATTCACACCATGCTTGCTCTCCACTGAAATTCAACTAGAAAGATGGAGTAGCTAATCAGGAATACTTTGGATTGCAACACCTAATGTTTCTATTCTGTATTTTTGCTGCATGGACCCAACCTTCTTCTGTAATATTCCCTATTCTTTGGTCTTCAGTGAACTTAGTATTACCAGCTCTTGGGAGCCAGTTATGAGTCACATGGTATGCGGAAACCTCCAGGGTTTGGGTTGGTTTGGGAATGAACAAGAATATCTGACGTCATCTTTCATCTTTCCCTCCCATCCATGGTCTCAAAATCACCTGCAATATCCAGCCTCCCTAGAGAGATGGTCTCAAAGTCACAGACGGAAGAAATGGATGAGCTGGCTTGGCCATGGGCTACGGATCAACATGAAGATGTAGGGAAAGACTGAAATAAAGCTGTGGAGCTAAAAAGGGCAGAAGTATCTCCACCAAATGTGGAAACCACCTGCCTGAGACACAGATTCTTCCTCTCACCCTTGGCAGATGTGGCTGCTGCCAGGCTCCAGGAAAGGAAACAGTCTCTAATTTTTCTGGTCAGAGCTGGCTGTCTCACAGCCATCCTTGGTAGCACAGTCTAGATTCCTCCCCAGGTAAAGGAACTATTCAGACCCTGCACATTTGCTCTGTTCTCTGAGCAAGAAGTTGCGGGTTTGCCCAAGGATTTAGGAGAGCAATGGCCTAGGCGTGTGAGGCAGGCCTAGGCCTCTTCACCCATAGGTACGGAGGGTGTTGGTAGCTTGTTGTGTGCGTGGGAGATGGGAGGAGAGGAATCCGCAACAATCAGCTGATAGCCCTGAGGGTGAGATGCCTACGGCAGTCAGCTGACTGTGACACTTCCATGGAAAACTCCTTTGGGTGGCATTTACAGACCTGCTCCCTCTGCCAGACAGTTTCCTGCAGCTTGATGCTATTTAAGAGATGCAGAAGACTTCCTTTATGGTTCTCAGAGTGCATGGGTGTAAACAGAGTCAGACAGGACAAAGACCAGGGCTGGGTTTAATTAGACTAGTGCTGGTTATTAAATTAAGAACATCACAAACCTATGGTTGACAATTCCTAACACTCCTGCAGCCAGGGAATGCAGGGAATGTCCTTTGCGCATAAAAAGGCGGCTGTGGATAAGGCTATGGTAATTTCCATGTGAACTGAAGCTAAGGGTGCTCTATGTGCTATGTATTAGGAAAGGAGTGAGGAAGAGCCAAAGTTGCCAAACACAGATTAGACCTCAGAATCTAACTCCTAGGTATCAGCCTCTCTAAAGACTTTTGCAGAAAACGGAATCCCTGAAGATCAATTTTTACAAAAGAGCTCAAACAGAGATTTCACATTTGATGCCCAAGATAAGACATTTGGCCACTGACTTGATGTGTGTGGCAGAGGTCACCCCTTTATACATATCACACTCGTGTTGCAGTGCCACACCAGGATTAGTTTATCTTGCCCAACACAGTGTAGAAACAACCTGCCAACAGAACCAAACCTAAGAATTAGCACAGGGCTTGGCTTGTACTTAGGTGCAGGGTGTCAGAAATGCCAACTCGTGCAGAACACAGTCGCACTCTTCTGCCTCTGTCCCAGCTTTCTGACCATTCCCCCCTTTTTCTTTGTGTAAGATTCCCATTCAAGACGTAGAAGAGGGATTTCCAGGAAAGGCTGCTATATACAAAACTAATGGTCCAGCTTTCCAAATCAACCATTTTAAAGGGCACATAGGTTAACTGAACTGGAAAGGAGGTCTTTATGGAAGTCTGTTTATTCTCTCTTCTAGAGCACTCTTATGCAATGCACCGCATACTGCGGCACACAGCTGATTACACTGGGGCAGTTTTGATTACCATCTGCATTAGCCATGTCACATTATTGGAGTTGCCAACTGCATTGCAAATGTTGGAATTGTCTTTTACGTAGATCTAAGTAACTCTGGAGCTTTTGGGTAACTGATTGTTTACATGGCTTTTGTAAACAGGATTTTAAAAACTTGTAAATATCCTGTTGCAGACCCGCCAGCTGTGGATTTGCAAGCCCCAAGAGACCAGTTTTGTATATGCCCATCTGTAACATCTACTACAACTTCACTGGCAATGTTGCACAACTGTTACTGACCACAATTGCCTCTAATTGTACGTACCAAGGCTTCTACTTCATAACTTGTACAGACTGGAGTCAGGACATCTTTAGAATATTTCCTGGTGAACTATAATTCAAAAAAATAATACATTATCATTTTACATATGCTTGCACTGTACAATGATCAACACTGTCCTACAGAGCAAGGGGACTGAATTGCTCTGGATTCCCTCTTAATTAGATTTAAAAAATCTTAATAGAAACTTTCCCTCCAGATTAATGAAGAAAGTGACATGTGCATGTACACGTGCAGACACACATACAAAGCAAAATCTATCCCTAAAAATTTCTTAGGTTTTCTTTCAGTTTTGCAGAATAGGCATTTTGATAGCCAGTGAGTAGATAACTGCCAATAAATCTATAAATTTTATGAAGTAACTTCTAAAGGATCTTTCGAGAAAAGTGTTAACACAACTGATCACTCAACCTCAGCAGAGCTAAAGAGAGAGGTAGGAAGTTCCTTTGAAACTAAATTCTGTATTAAAAGCAATGAACACCTACCCCTGATTTGGGACATGTTTTTTAAGAGGTAGCTAGGTCTATGGGATGGAGGGGATGGGATTTGCCTTTGTGCAAAGGGAAACTTCATTTTGGAAGGTAACAGAAAAACTGTGTTATAAGAGAACACTTGGTGGGGAGCACTAGAAGCCCAAAGTTGTGTCACTCCTCATGCAAGTGTGAGTAACCCAGTGCTGGCAGCACACCGATGCAAAGTAATCTGACAATAGCTTCCTAGCTCCAGAACAAGTGCCTTAAGGAACTGTGACTCCAGGCTTCAGTGTGCTAGTATAGGCATTTAGGTGATAAGAGCTGGCTCAATGGGAACCTTAAATACCACTTGGCCAGGTGAGGGAGTCCTTGCAAGGACATGGTCATTGTGGTCCCCAGCGGTGACATATGTATAAGTGGAGATTTTATCTTAGCTACTTGGTACTCTCTGAAGTTATAGCTATTTTTATGGCTATTTCTTAGCAAACCCTTGGGGTCTGTGCATTGCACAGCTTCTAACACTAACTGTCTAGAACACTTAGAACACTGGCTTCTAACACTGTCCCTCAGGACTTTAGTGCTTCTGTGAGAGTAAGCAGATGCCCCTTGTTTCACTAGGTTCTCTGATCACAGTCCTGAACGGCAACTCAGCAGAACTGCAGTCCATAAAATCAGCACTGCTTGTCATGAAGCACACACTGGCACCTGGTGGTCTTGTAAAGACTTTTTTTGGAAAGGTTTGGGAAAGTTTATTTTTTTTAATCTCCTTCTTCCAATGGCCCTATGTATATACCAGACAAAGGAAGGGGACTGATAAGTAACTCGTGCTTATCCTAAACAAAAATCCAAGCAGCATGAGACAAGCTCTTATTTCATGGCATCCCTCTTCTGTATCTCCTCCCCTCCCTATACACACTCCCCCATGAGTTTTGACTCAAAAGCATTTGAGTCCCACACTGTGCCCCAAGGTATGAAAAGCTCAAACATTTGTCTCATTTCAGTCTATCATCTTCTCAGATAACTTCCATGGCAGCAGTGTCACCAAAGTCTTCTTAGAACAGAACCCTATTTCCTTCTGCTCTGCTCCTATGCCAGTCACCTGGGCAAGAGGAGTGCAAGGGGAGGAGAAGGATACTCTGACACGCTCTGAGCTGTGGCCCTGAAGAGCAGCAGCTTTGGGTGCACCAGTGCGGGCGTACGGGCTGTTCTGGTGTCGTTCCTGCTGCCACCACAAGTGGGAAATGTTGGGTCTACTTCTCCCACCTCTTCAGAAATAGCACCTGAACATAGACTACTGCATCTGAATTTCACCTGCGTTTAACTGCAAATGAAATGAACATAAACTTTTACATTTATAATATAAAGGAAAAATCAGGGTTGTAAATTCCTCACGCCACCTTTTATAAGGCACATCTTGTGACTGCACTATGAACTCAGCTGAACGTCGCAGGGAATATTTCCAGATTGCTTTGCAGATAAACAACAAGGAAATTGTGTCACTTACACCCACTACAAGCGTATCTACAGGTAAGGAATGAGATTGTTAAATGCCCTTGGGGAGATATGAGAAGCATTTAAAGCATAAAAATTGCTTACCTTTCCCTTACCAGGTAGGTAGATAAACACAAATATCTCTGTTCAATAATGCCTAAAAGTCTGATGCAAGCACTCAAAAGCAAAGGAAATTAAGGCTTCTGGCCAGCCACGGTGTGAGGATGTGCAGCCCTAGGGACAGAACATTCCCAAGCAGCTCAAAAATGAGTAGCTCTGGAGAACTGCACAAGTCTACAGAGGCCAAGGAAAGGCAAGTGTGCGAGGCTCATGCTTCTGTGTTGGACACCAAGGCCCAGGAGTTTCACAAGGCCATTCCCTGCCTACTGGGAGCTGCCTGTGTTCAGACTTTCAGTCACGTGGCTACTGGGATAGACACTGCTCACCGCACGCTAAGGGAGGGTAGGAGCAATTTGCTTTACTGCTCCTGCCAAAAGCCTCCATTAGTCTATGTTGTGAAAGCTCCAGAGAGGCAAAACATTCCTAAAACCACTTTATTAATTTTAATAACACCCCGAAACTCCCCCCAGTTGTTTATGGATGGCAGCACTGAGGGAGGCAAGCAGCAAAGGCAGAGACAGAGCAGCATTCCCTTTCTCTGCGGTGCGAGGGGCCAGGGAGTCTTGCTATAATTTCTGCTGGCTGCCCAGATGCTGGTGGCTTCCCCGACAGCTCATGATGAGGGAGAGGCTGGGTTTAGATCTACTGATGCCAAGTGCAACATAACAAAACCTGGTTTTACCATCTCCAGCACCTATGAACTGCATTCACAGCCTCAACTACATTTATTCCCATGATATTCCTGCAGCTATTTTGCTGCTTTTTTGCCTGGCAGCAGAGGCATATGCAGTGTATGCAGCTTACGCAGTGCACATGTTGGAGCAGACTTGTACCTGCACCTCCTGTGATGCAGAGCACTGCCCTTCTCACAGATCACTTCCTCCACGACCGTGACTCAGAGCAGGGCTGGCTGCCTCCTAGACTCCTCCTGGTGCTACAGCCCACATTCATGCTACAGGAAGACAAACATTTAAAACTAACCAGTAAGAGATATTTACAAGTGTCAAATACATCTGGCCATCAAAGCCAGATGTGACAACCACTCTGCCCCTTGGATCTATTCACTCTTCCATGTGGTCACACTGGATGCTGTGCATAGTGGTCTTGGAGAACAGAGCCAGGCTTTCCTTCCCTTTGCTGCTTGCCTCACTCATGGCACAGGCCAAGTACCCTGTAGCTCACATCTCATACTCTGGTAACTTGTTGCCTTACCAAAGCAAGAGGGGAATTAGAAGCTCCAGAGTTTGAGAGGGACCCACTGTTGACCTCAGAAATAACAAAATTAAAGCACAGAAAATATTATCTGGCTTAAAAGAAACTGTATATGTGAAAGCAAATGAGTCAAGTTCCTTTTTGTGAAGGAAGACCAATCTACCAAATTGCTGCTAACCAAAGATTACAGCACAGTTAACAAGTAACAATAAGAGAACGCACATTTTTAAACAGACATTCAAATGTTTTGGTGACAACAGGAATTAGGCTCATGTCTGTGTAGTATTTTCTTTCAATACAGTTAGATATAGTACAGAGAAGCTGGAATTCACTTGCATTATGGCTGGAATTCACTTGCATTATGGATAGTGTAGATATCTCCAGGAATCCTGTGCTAAGCACGACAAACATACTTAAGTGATGGACAGCAGGTAAAAAATCTGCAAAAATACTCCAAGTCTAAAACCCACCATCCTCAGATAGTATTTGACAAGACCCTGTTCAAAACCAGCAATACTAGTTCTGCTATAATTTTGTCTGCATGACAGGAGTGACAGAATTGACCTGAGCCCAACAGATGTCCCTGGCTTCTCCTGGGTCACAGAAACCACGAACCACTTGCAGTCAGCTCCAAAGCTTAATGAAGCTAATGGAAAAATGCCCAGGATTTCAACAGGATCTGTCCAGACTCTGTCCATATACAGTCAAATTGCTTTGAGTTCTCTCCTTCTCAGCTTGCTCTCATGGTGATACTTAATAAAAAAACAAATAGGAATTTCTAAGAATCCCATGGCACTCAAAAACATACAAATATCTAAATATTCTATGCATTAGATGATACAAGTAGCCAAAGTTTGTATCCACTGAAGCCAACAAAGGTTTTACTATAATCTGCAGAAGGGCTTGGAGTTAGGCCAGAGATAGGAGTCAGGCTAGCGCCAATTGGTAAAATTTCAGATCTCTACTTTATGGTTAATTCTCTCAAAAAGCCTTCAGTATACACATTAACTTGTGCCTCAAAAATGCTTAATGGCTTAAAAACCAAGCAAACTCATCCCCTATGCAAAATTATGCTAAATATCCCTTTCAGGACTAACCAGGCTTTAGTTTGATACGGCTCCGACCTACAAGGGTGCGCTGAAGCAGCTTAGAGTGGCATTCCACACTGGGACATCTTCCCTCTGCCTAACTGAACTGAGAGGAGGTTGGATGAGTGTGGATGTGTCCCAGGCCACAGAAGAAGAAAGCAAGAACAGCTCTGTCTCTCCTCCCCACGCTGTGAAACCTCCTGCAGTGGAGGACAGCTCTGTCCTTGGCAGAGCTTAGGAGTAGGACAAAACTGCTCCTTGCACACTCTCCCACATTACCTGTTCAAGGGAGCTACTTGCCCAGAGAAGCAAGCATTTTCCTTGTGCACTCAGGCATTGACTTGCGGTGGAAAGAGAGGACGCCAGTTTTGCCTAGGCCAAGAAAGACAGATCCAAAAGGAGCCACGAGAGACAAGGAGAGACAAGGGCCAGGAGAGCATGTGAGGCCATAGACCTCAGCCCGGCTCCCCTCAAGCTCCTTGTGATTCTGCTGAGGTCACGGCAATTTCTGTGCAGACCTCAGAGCAGCAGCAGTGTGCTTGTGTGTGTGTGTGTGTGTGTGTGCAAGGTCATGCCTTGTGCCTGCGTCACTCCTCATTCTTCTTTGGAACAATCAGGAAGAAACTCCTGGTGTTTCTTGGCTCCAGCACACATTTTTCATGCACAGGGGAGCACCCAGGCCATACAGAACATTTTTGCTGTTGTAATCTTGATGGAAAAGTAGTTAGTGATGGAAGAAGGAATTTAGGAGATGGCTGAGAAGTGCCTAAGGGAAGAGAACTTTCAAACATATTTGCACATGAGAAGTCAAGAAAGTATCACCAAAAAAGCCAAGTATTAACAAGGGAAAGGGCAACAGAATTTCCTGTCTTTCAGCTCCTCAGGAGTCCTGTCTGCATTTCTGTATGCCGGTTCCTTCCAATAAACCCAGAGTGACAGAACAGAGACTGCTCTGGAAATGCCAACAGACATGACAGAAATCATCTCTGGTCAACCGGATTTGTAAAATGACTTTTAACTGTGAAGTGAGAATCATAGAACCACAGAATGCCGAAGGTTGGAAGGGACCTCTAGAGGTCATCTAGTCCAACCCCCCTGCACACGCAGGGCCACCTAGA
>JAWLRI010000274.1:3464350-3607057 GCA_034781795.1 Crypturellus tataupa
CTGCGTTCCAGCTGCGCCTTAGCTTTCCTAGTTGCATCTCTGCATTCCCTGACTACGCTCCTGTATTTTTCCCAGGGAGGCCTGTCCTTTCTTCCACGTTCTGTATGCCACCTTCTTCTGCTTGAGCATTGCCACAAGCTCCTTGTTCATCCACACAGGAAGCCATCCTGCTTTAGCCTTGCTCTGTCTAACTGGGTGGGAGTCCGGTTTGGAGAGGGTACCATGATCTACTGGCACTGCTGCAGCACTATGAGCTTTCCAGTCTGCTTGGCTACTGGTGCCAAACTAGATGCACCTTTGGTCAATTAAATCTTTTACATCAACAGTCTATCAACTAGTGGGGTCTTCGGTAGGTAACTATGAAAACTTGCTCCACTGCTAGCACCTGCATTCACTTAGCAGGGCTGCACATGTCCTGTAGGAAAATTGAGAGCTGCTGGTTGGGACCATGTAAACCAAACTGCACAAATTCACCCTCACATAAGGGTGACAACTAGCTGTTCTACACTGAGGTGCTTGCAATGAGAGACAGATCTCCCATGACTTCACATCTTACTGGCTTCAGGAAGACTAATCAGTTGTCCCTACACACAGTTCTGGGTCTTGGCCTTCCATTTGTTTTGAAGCACTCATTCTTTTTTTCTTTTTTTTTTTTTTTTCTGACTTGTTTTACAGCATCAGGCTGGAAGTCACAGATGTGGAAGGCTCGTTAGGCACTGTGCCTTTTACCAAGTTCAGCCAGCCTGTGTTTTCATGTTCACTGCTTCTCTTGCAATTCATGTTAGTACTGCTCTGCCCCTCAGAACCATCCTGCGAACAGGCAGAAGAGCAATTAGTGCAAACTCCCACTTGCAGGTTCTCAACCACCACTCTACCAGCTACAGCCATCAGGTACCAAGAGCTGCTCTTATTCAAGGTCACGCACCACTGCTGGCTTCAGTAAAGTTGTGTTCACTGAAAGCAGCCGACAGGACAATGTCTCCTCCAGAAGTCCCCCTGCAGCGTCTGAACTTCCCTTTCCTGTCAGCAGCTCCTGCTCCTCTCCTGCCTGTATCTACACAGGCAACAAATTGCAGTCTGATGAGCTCTAGTGCTGACATTGCCAGACAGACAGAAAGCAAACGGAGCTGCCAGAGACCACCAAGAGCTGGACCAACACTGCAAAGACTCATCTGTGTTTCAAGCAGAGGCCCCAGCAGCTGACAACAAACCCCTGCTTTAAATGCTACAAGTTTCTGAAAAGAGCAGACACAGAGAAGGCCACTTTGGGGGCCTTCCTTGTGTTGCTCTGTCCTAACAGCATCTCCCCAATAAAATAGCATCTCCTCCCTCAAGCAGATGAGGCACTAACCTTGATAAGAGGGGGAAAGTCACTGATTATCAGCCAAATACTTTGTGTTCTGGCCACGTGGCTTGGCTTGTCACTCAAGGTCCCCACACTGTCCCCCGCCTGCAACTGAGTCACCTCAGTCTGTTTCCCCATCTGCAAGGTGGCTGCTGGGTTGCCTGGCCCGCAGAGCAGGGATGCGCCACGGCGCTTGGATCCTCCCTCTTACATAAGGCCGGCCCGGCTACTGGTGAGGCCTATTTGCTGCTCTGCAACCTTTAAACTCTGAGGTAATACCTATTAGAGAGCTTCCTGGAAGAGTGGTCATATTCAAATCTCCTGCTGGGCTCTATCGAATGATTGGGAGCAGTCAATAAAATGCAGTTCATCATGGGATTTGACCTAACGATAGCACGCAAATGGACTAAGTCTTACGTACAGGAATTATGTCAAAGAAATTAACACTGCCTGTGTTGGTCAGAAGCTCTTGCAAAGCATGGACCTGTCTCCTCACGTCTCAGCTGTGGTTGTTGTGCTGGTGCCCAGAGGGAGCTACTGAGAGGCATCTTTCCACAGAATCTAGGACATGAATGACATGTGAAGGGTTGTTATTTATTTATTTATTTATTTCATGGAGCAACAGTGATGAAGCCCTAACGCTCCCACCCCTGGGTTCTGACAATAATTGTGGCCAGCTGTGTAACTAGGCCTCACTCTGGTAAGATTTTCACTGAATGTCATGACCTGCAGCCCTGCCTCAGCAGGGAGTTATCCTCTACTCCCTCTCCAGCCCTTGGCCTCCCATAATTAAAATACTTCTCGTAAGCAAAAAGGCAAAACACTGGCCTTCAGATGGGAAAAGCAGCAGCCATCCAGGTCTTGGATGAGCAGAGCACAGATCCAGGTTCTGTACCAAGCTCAGGCTTTGCCTGACTTAGGTCAGGTCACTTTCCTTTCCTGTGCCTCTATTTCCTCTTCCATTGTCTCACCTGGCCTCCTTGAAAAGAGGTATTTCCCTTTTTTAACTATAGATATCTAATTTAAAGGTCTTATTTAGGAGCTTGACTGCCTGGGCAAGCAGACAAAACATTTCTCTCCGACAAAAAAAGTCTGTGCCCCAGCTTGCTAGCTTTAGCAATCAATTGAGTTGCCTAAAATGCTGTAAACTCCAAGGTGCCTCCCTCCTTGCATGCTTCAAGCATGGTCCAAGCAGCACAACAAAATATTTTCCTCTTCTGCACAAGCCAGTAGTGCCAACTGCCATGGCAGACACTATCAGCTTGCGAAGAGCTGCTTTATACAGAGCCTCCTCTTGCTCTAATTCAGTGAGAGTAGGAGCAGCCCGAAGTCTAGCCACAGTGTAAGACTTTATTGCTGTCGTGATTATTAATGACTACTTACACTGAGCTTTAATCAGTGGCTGCAAAGAGGGAGTACCAGGTAATTTACCACATTTTTAGTACAATAGGGACCTCTACAGGTGTTTCCTTCTCCAGAACTAGGCTAATGACACAACGTCTCTTACACTTGTCACTGCAGATGCCCATGAGCTCTGAAACGCAGGCAGAGCACTGAGCTGTGCAGACTGTACTTGCAGTTATCTCTGAAGGCAGGTCCAGTTACACCCTCATGTCTTTGAGCCATCAGGCACCAGGATACACAGGCACCAGCCTTTTCATTTTTCCCCCACTCCTACTTTTCTATGCTTATTTTTCAAATGACTGGATTGAGCTCTCCTACTGCTTTGAAACCGTTCCTTTTGCAGGTCAGGAAACACTGAAATAAATAGGACTATTCACAACTCTACCAGTGATGGGCTACAGTCAATTGTATATAACCTTCAGACTATTTATCTACACCACACAAACTCATTTTTCAAGTACTTACATTTTGTTATGATGGTTCTCTGAACAGCTCCAAGAGTATTCAAAAAAAAAAAAAAAAAAAAAGAAGAAAAGAAAAAGGCTTGTTTTCATGTCATACAAAATATAGAGTTGAGGCTAATATTCAAAAAGAACCTTTTCTTTTTGGTCTTACAACTTTCTTGGTTATCAATAATGGTACATTCTTTTCTTTCCTCTCTAAACTCTTCTAAGGAGTCTTTTAACTAAATATTTCTTAATTTCACCTAGAAGGTGAAAATGGATGGTCTATTAGCTACAGCACTATGAAAAGGCTTAACAAACCTGGAGTCGAGACCCCGATGCCTGACATTCACGTGACCTTAATCCTTCTAAGTCTTAGTTCTCCTCAGCACATGATCCTCAAAGCACTGCCTTGCTTCACAGAAATGCTCTAAATTCATTAAGGATTGTGAGTTTCGGGAATAACTATGAGCTTAAGTACTAAATTAATTCTGTGCAAAGTGAGGTTTCTCTATGCTTGTGGGATTTCTTACAACTGCAATTTATCTCATGCACCAGAAATGAAGTAAAATAGACCAGGTATAAAGAGTGACAGAAATGTATGAAATAGTGACCAGAGTTTTCAGGAAATGAAAATCCATTGGCAAGTAAACAGTTTGGTTCTTTGGACACAGCCCAGTACTTATGCTCTGGCCATGCACTAGTTAGCTTGTGATAGCCACATTAACACAAATCAGTTTTTTTTCTTTTAATACACATAAGAAGCAGCTGTGTTGTCACATAAAAAATGGAAAAAATCAGAAACCCTGTTATGATGAAAACTGTGCTTTTGGTTATGAGAAGACTAGAGAAAACCTCTGGGGGAAGAGGTTTCCTACCTGCCTGCCTGTCACCAGATCTCTTGGACCTTCTGCAGAAGCCGGTGGCACTGGCTGCAGCCGCTGCACCGCGGACTGGGGCATCACACACGTGGGAGGTCACTGGTACCGATGCCAGGGAACAGCAAATCCTGGCAGGTGACTGGACAGTCTGCACTGCTCACAGTGACCATGTGTGCTCCAAACATCAGCAGTGGATCCATCTCCACCCAGGATTAAAAGCAGCTTTTTCCAAGGACAGCCATTTCTCCACAGCCTCATATCCGCTCATTTCAAAAGAACCTTGTTGAGATCAGGGAAACGTGCCTTGGTAGAAAATGAGTCAGCTTTGAGGACCCAAGGTAGTCAAGCATTAGCACCAAACTACAAGTGGATGGTGAGGGTAGAAGCCAGCGAAGCTGGGGAGGGGATGGGTTGGTTAAGAGGAGCTATCTTGAGAGATGCACTGCAGGAAAACACATCAGTCTGGCTTCCAGCAGCCAGTGTGAGACACAGGGCAAGTGCTCTGTCACTCAGTGTCAGTTCCCAGTCTTTAGTGGCTCACACTTGGCTCCAATTAGGCAGTAGCCCAGCAGGCCTGATGCAGGACACACAGGGTCTCCTCATGAAATTACAGGGATTTTCTTTTTCACGTGCAGCTATTGGGAAGAACTTGTTCATTCTTTTTGATATGTCATCAGAGGAGTCTGAGACTGGCCACTGAGCTGGGAAATATGATCCTGATCCTCCGACTTGCCAGTTCTGCAGGAAATTCTACTCTGTAAGCAGCAACACACAATACTAGTTCAGTAGCATCTGTCACTTAGCAAGGCAGGGCTCAGCACGGCTGACTCCACGAGGCAACCTGAGGCGATGCAGACTTCCTCAGTAGGGCCACTGTATAAAACAGCTGAGTGATTCATTTGTGCAGCGATGCTTCAAACACAGCTTGGGCCTGATGAAATCCCTTAAAACAGCAATGATAACACTCTTCTCCCACACAGGCTACTGCCTGTAAACACTCTGGGAAGTGACAGAGAAAGCAGTCATCTGTGCTGGTGCCACCAGGCCTGGGTGTCTATGGAGATGGCAGCCTGCTCACACAGCAAGCTTTAGCACCCAGAGCATACAGCAGTGAGGCAGGGAGGAACCCCTTTCGGAAAGCCTTAATACCACTTGGAAAATCAGGAAAATAAAGCAAAGACCTCTTTTCTCCGTCTTCCATTCTTCCATTTTCATCTTCTATATGTGTACTGTCAAATGCCAAAAGCTTTGTGGCTTTTTCTCACTTGGTCTGTCTAGTTCTGGAAGATGCACTGGGAAAATCTCCCACCGGTGTTCTCCTGACTACAGGCACACTTCCAATAGGTGGTTCAGTGCAGCCTCTGCCAAGCGTGGGTGAACTGTGTGTGGTCGCTGAGTGTATGTTTTAATCATAGTCTAATTGTACTCTCACTACATTATCTATAACACAGAATACACCAGCACAACTACTGGAAGAGCAGAATTTCAGTAAATACAAAGAGGAGGTCAGGAGAACAGAAAGGAACAAACAAATGGACCTGAAGAGTTATTTTAATACTGAAAGAAAAGAATAGTCTGAAAGCTGGGAAATAAATAGAAGGCATCTTGCAAAATACTTGTGTCAAAGCAAAGGGAAGCACTGGCATGTGTTTCCTCCCAGCTCCTCACCAACACACCTTCCAGTGCACACTCCCTGTTGCACAGGGAGTCCAACCACACAACATGAGACATGTCATTATTTATTGGTATCCACCTAGAACTGAGACAGCTCAACTACTGAGCAGGATGTCGCTGTGTGAAAAGCCAAGTGTACCAGATCACTGAAGTGCTAACTGCACATTTTCCCTTTCAGCACCGCAGTCATTCACGCACATTTCACCAGTACTAGGGAAGGCTCATGAATACACAGGTTTTGAAACAAATGACACTCACAGAACAAATAAACTCAGTTTTATAGCAAGGCACCTCAACTCAGAAGCCTACATTAGCCCTAAAAATTCCAAGGGTTTCTGAGGTACCCGACTGCTGCTTTCTTGTAGATGACTAAGCAAAACAGTCTATAATGTGCAGCATCTGAAATGAAAATCTCTTGGAGCCAATCTCACTGGCAAATACTCCGAATGTCAGTGACAAGTCACAGTCAGTGCCACAGTCTTTAGAACCAATTTTCTTCCTTTCTCTTAGAACAGTAGGCATTTTGATTTGGTTTCTCCATAGGCAAGATGGAAAAAAAAAAAAAAAAAAAACACCCAAAATACCTTAGGTATGTAATAAGTAATCTGTCAGGCCCAGGTAGAACAAAATCCTTATGGTCATTTCTTTCTTATTTCACTGGTGATATTGTGCACATATTGAGCAGTGAGTGTGCTTCTTGGACAGAACCATCTTGGGAGTTCTATAACAATATTTCAGCTCCCTCAGCAACTGGGGTCTTAGTTTGAAATCATGGTCCAGGAAGGCAATGATTTGCCTGAAGGTCTTGAGACTCTGATGAGCTGCTCTATGATGTAAAGAAGAGTAAAGTTCTTTGTCTGTGAGTGCACTCAGTATCCATTTGGGTGAAGGTATCCAAGTTCTTTACTCGTCAAAATTCAAAGGATCTGTAATGCCCTGAGATCTCATAATGTGGTTTTCCAGAAATGGTTAATTTTTTTAATTCTTACTTTTACACAAGTCTCTGAGGATGATACATTTTCCCAAGTCTCAAGTGTTTTAAAATTTCATCCAAATGGTAGTAAAAGCCTACGCTCTGCTTAGCCCACTGCAGATACCTGCAGTACAGGAAGAGGGCTGTTGATCCCAGTCCACATGCAGCAGAGTTTGTGGAAAGACAAACCTGGGTGGCTCCTTGTCAGCACGTGATATTCAAAGAACAATTCCATTGTGAGACAGGTTGCACTTTTCCACCAGAGGGAAAAATAAAGGGAAAGAGGGAGGAAGACCAGGCTACAACATTCTGCTAGGGCTCGAAATGACTGAAAGCAGCTGAAACAAATCAGTCCTTCCCTCAGCAAACATGTACCACAGGAGAGCGTTGAGAAGGCTGAAAGCATCTTTAGCTGCTGTGAGCTGCTCATATAGCAACCATTACTAAAGACAGGAAATCTTTCTTCAAAGTGAATGGAGCCTGTCAGTTCTGCAGGAGTTCCTTTATGCCCTTGCTGTGCCATTCGCTTTCCCTCACCTCAGCAGCGAGGTGGGAGTACCTGCGAGATGGCATGGGACAACCTCCCAGGTCAGAACCTTCTCTAGTTTACAGGTAAGCTGGTAAGTGTCCCAGTTCCAGGTCTTCACAGCGTGGTCTCACCCACGCAAACTTTGTAAGGTGATTTCAACTTTCTGCATCTGAAATGGAGAATGTGACATGATTTTATTCAAAAAACTTTAAAACTATAGCAGTCTGAACAGAACTAAATCTAATTGCCCAAATCATTTAAGCAGCCTCAATGCCTTGGGCAGTTGTCACAATTTTTACTTGTTTGTCTAAAAGTGAAAATTAGAAAATCTCACTATCAGCAATGTTTAAGATCACACAATGAGTAACAGAGGCAACAACACACTCTCAGTTCCCTGATAAAATTCTGCATAGCTTTCCTCCCCCACAAAATTCAGATCAAAGTATTGAAGAGGTTATCTACCTTCCATACCTCTTTCTTACGTAGCAGTAGACGATAGCAAGTATCCCACCGGTCAGTATTCCTATACCAATTCCCACAGCAATGTAGCGCTCATAAGAATTATGTGCATAGGAATTTAGTGTTAGGTGTTCACACCTCTCTCCATTATAACCTGCAAGGCACCTACAAAATAAATATACACCAAACTAAATAATACAGAACTTCTTTTGCTTTATATTCCAGAAATACATTTTGGATTTGATCATGTTTTAACAATTCAGAGCAAGTGTCAGGTAGGAAAAGCTCAATTTAGTGCTCAGTAAGAACCTCTTAACTCTACCAAGCTAGCTC
Source organism: Crypturellus tataupa (assembly GCA_034781795.1). Taxonomy (NCBI): domain Eukaryota; kingdom Metazoa; phylum Chordata; class Aves; order Tinamiformes; family Tinamidae; genus Crypturellus; species Crypturellus tataupa. Next base: position 3,472,392 of record JAWLRI010000274.1, read on the forward strand.
AAGCACTGTAGTCACAGCAGCAAACACAGTCTAAATATACCCTCATCCAAGTAGGTGTGGACAAAGAGCACTGTGCTCTGCTGATCTTTAGCTGCTGTAGCATCTGCCATGGACAAAGCTGCCCAATACAGACCTTGAAAATTCTAAGCATAAGGCAAGGTCCAGGCTTGGTAAGGGAATTGTAGCTGCTTTGTTTGGAATTACTGACCCCTCTCCTGCTCCCTGTGAAAATCTAATCCTTTGACTCTAGCACAATCACGACTTGAGATGATGTCAAACCATCCTTTAGGAAGATTTAGAAAGCTGTGTATTTTCAGTCTCCTGTCCTTGGTTTTACAGTGGCATGGCACTACTATCTCATCAACAGCCTTGAATTAGCACAGCATTTAAACATGTGCCAAACTTGAAGCCTCCAAAGTGTTTCACTAGCATTTAAAAGTTGCACTCTGCTAAAAAGTAGTTGCATGACATTAATAATGTGTTGCAGACAAAGAAACTACTTCTCTAAGAAGTGTAATTATAAACAGTGTTCTTTACTTGCATATGGGCTTCCTCAGTTCACTGTGAAAAGCACAGAGCCCGTTAATACAATAGCTGTGGTGCTCCTCAAGACAGGCTTGCATAAGCTTCAAGAGCCTCGGCTGCTCTGTGTAGTCTACTGCAAAAGGGAAAGGAAATGCTATGTCATATTTGGGAAAAAACAAATCATTTGAGAATATTTTCACATTTCAAGATGGGTAGACATTTAATGCAGAAAGATACTTAACACATAGGTTTACTGTAATATATTTTGCAAATCAGTTCAAACATTGCTAAGCAGAATGAACTTCTTAGACATTCCAGCATGGCTTTAGAGAAAAAAAATGCACTAACTTTAAGTACTTCCTTTTAAGCAACGTGTATAAGAAAGATGAGGTAAGACTGATCCAGTATATGATCGGCATTATCCAACATGCAATCCATGAGAATATCAATTCCCTAGAACACCAGGCCTTCAGGATGCAAAACAGATTTCAATGAATCTCAGTGTGTTTCTCAAGCTGAAATCAAATGATGGATTAATTCCTTTTGCCTTTTCCCAGTCAAAGGACAAAAGACAACTGCATTTCTCATACTCCTGTCCCTCAGCTCTGCAGCTACAACTGAGCTCTGAATGATGGAATTACTCTCTTCTTCTGTACGGTCTAACATCAGCACTCAGGAATCCGCAAATGTTCTCCCCATTGGAAAATAGCAGTTCTGTGACTATTCAGTTTCTAAAACTGTACAAAAGTGCTATGCATTCAGGTGAGGAAGCATGTTACTGCTTTGAAAGCACAGAAAATGACTTAAAAAGACAAAAATTCTTCTCAATCACAAAAACTCAAATAAGAAGTCAGAAGCATTCTTTGTGACTTTAAATCAGTGTCACCTAGTGCTAGAGCAGAGCATCCAGCAGTGATGTACCCTGGGGTGCGGAAGAAGCGCCGAGCCCAGCATCCATGTGTCATGGGGGCAGGGGTGGGGCGAGCCAAGAGAAAGCTCAAAAGCTCTGCAGCCAAAGGAGTATCTGTTTGAACTGGTCCCTCTCCCCAATTAGAGCAATCGCTAATGGGGTGGGGTGTCCAAGCAATGCTTTACTATTTCAGGACCTTGATTTAGTGGTGTCTTAACTGAGTATACGTCAACTTCAGCTTTCAGTTATCACCATGAGAAAAGCAGCATCTGGCAGGAAGGTGACAATATCTGCTCAGAGTGACTAAACAACAGTGTGATGAGCAGAAGCTTTCCTTTCTGAGTAAGCACTGAATCAAAGCTGGGAGATACTATGCTGATGGAATGACTTGTCAGGCCCTGGCCTGCTGTGGTCAACTCAAGGCCCCATTTAGCATTTCTCAGGAATAACAATAGCAATTGCCCAGTTTCCAGACCAAATTCCAGTTGGAGTCATTTCATGGCAGGAGTTTCCCTTGGTTATTCAATTAGGCAAGGTTCTCTTCTTCCTATATGCAAGCTGCTTCGAAGAGTTGATAAGTGATGGTAAACAGCTACTCTGTTTACCAAACTGCATTTCAGGACATGTCACAGGTCCAGTTGTGAATCAAATGTCTTGGACACATAAGAGATTTAAGGTTATCACTATTTCTCAGATCACACAACATTACTTTGAAAACAGTGTGCTGAGAAATAAATCACACCACCAACTCACAAAAGGACATACAGAGAACGACAAACAATTCTAGTCTTCTTCCTGCAAACAGTATGCGGACTTCTCTTTTACAGTAAAAACTATTGAGGCAGAAAAACATGCCTTGATTTAAGAAGTTTTGGCTCAACAATGCAGCCACAGTTTTTGGTACAGTAGTCAAGAGGCAATCCAGACAGACTGAAGGATGTGCTGCAACTTAGGCCCCCAAATGCTGAAACCAGCACCGTGTCTCTGCTCTAAGGCTGTGCCTGCCCAGTGCAGGGCTTTTTAGCCTTGAATCACTCATGTGGCATGGAAAGGAGTCAGAAATACATGCCAGCAATCTCTAGCATCAAGCCCTGGCACTCTGCTGGCTGCTCTCAGGAACACTGGAGACAGCTCTGCAGACACCAGCTTGATACATTTAAACTTCACTATGCCTCTCTTCAAACACTCCTGCACCAATGGACCAGCCTCACAATTTTAGCTCAATGAAGGTCAAACACTGAACTACAAAATATCAAAACATAAGCGTTAAACATAACCTTTTACTGTATATTTCCCACCATTCTTCTGCAGCGTCCTGAGAAGAATTCTATTGGAAAGTTGGGCATTTCACTGACAAAGGAGAAAAATAATCAAAGAAATTTACGTGTCAAAAGGCATGGACTCCCCAGAAACCTCTATCCAGGACTCAGGCAAAATGTATTTGCACTGCCTAAACATCCCTTCTGCTTCAGTTTTGATTGATCCCACTTCTACCAAGAGATGGCAGCATTTCACCTACCTACTTGGAGAGGAAGATTTGCTTTGTATAGGCATGCAAGACTTGCTCTCCTGAGCATAATCAAAATTAATATTGCCATCTGAAACCAAGGTCAGCCTTGACCATAAGCCTGCCTGGAAAGCCTTTGGGACAAACACCTTGCTGTGCAGGTCACAACTGAACAATACATTCCTCTTTTACTATCAGGAATGACCCGTGTGGGCTGCAAGGTCAGATCTGAAATGAACACGCAGTAATCTTAGGTGCTAAGTATTGTGACCCTGCGTAAGTAGAAATAATTGTCTTGAAAAGAACTGAGAATCTTGAAAACAAAGTTTTTCCACCTAACCTCTTCCAAGAAATGACACCACTTGTATCACGTTATCCACCTAGATACTAAAGAAGCTTCAAATAAACAGATCCATGTGCCCTTTCAAGTCACGTGAGAGGAAAAAAGCATGCTGTGTAAGCACTTGACAGTCGCCTGCCACTGAGTCATTCAAGCAGATACACCTGTCAAGATCTGACACAAGATCAAAACGACAGGCACCTGGAAACCTGGGCACGCCAAAACTAACCAACTAGTGCCAAAAAGAGTAACCCAGCAAGTCAGCGACAGCTCGGCATTCAAGCATGGTGTATGGTGAGGAGAACAGGAGAGACACAAAGGAGAGGTAATGAGTCAGCCGCAGTTCAGGATTGCCACTACAGGCCACTTGGAGGAAGCTGCTTATGGCACTGAACAGATCACATTTTTCTGCAGTAAAACTGACCCCTTGCCAGCATTCCCAGCTCCTACTTGACCAATTCCCTGCAAACACTGCCCCTTTAGCAGGAATTCTGCCTTCTCTTTAGCAGAAAGGATGCCTCAGGTTCTTGATCCGCAATTCATCAGCCCCTGCCAGGCACCTTCTCCACACCTATGTCCCGGCTGACCACACAGCCTAACATTATCCCACATCAGCAGTGACTGCAAGCAAAGCCTGTTCAACATATACAGTAAGGGAATAGAAGATGATCCAGTAGATGGGAGGCAAATGGATTTACTGTTCACTGATCAGAAATTAATGGTTTTCCACAAACTGTACCTCAGGGAACCCCAGGGAACTTGCAATTCCATAAAAACTACCAGTTCCTCCAGTGATATTTACTTACAAATTAGTTTTCTTAGAATCCTTTATTGCTGAACTTTTGTAACAAATTACAACTTATATGCCTCACTGGTACAGAAACAGAAGCTACAATAACAGATTATAGTGATACAGCCATTTTCTTTGACGACCTTTTTAAGCATTTTCTTTTTCCTAATCAAACATCTATCTTGTTAAAACACAATGTGTAACTCTTGCTTTCTAAATACAGCACAAACAGGCTACTTTAGATGTCACTAAATATATTTTTACTTTGTTATATTGCTATTTGCGCGGTAACTTCAGATAAATCCACTAAGTCAAATCACAAGTCTTGTGCTAACAAATAAAATGCCTGCATTGAAAAATGTCAATGATCTTTTACTTTAACCTTATATATATATATATACAGACACATACATAGGTGTAAACATTTGTATTATACATATATATAGTTCTGTAACACTATATCATTATGACAAACTACAAACAGGAAAAAGGAGAACAGTAGTTTGATTTGTTTTGAATTATGAAGAAAATACAAAGCTTATATATCTACTAAAGAAGCTTGTAAGACATCCTGAGATGACTTACAATTAACAGAAGATGATTGGTATGCATGTTTATATGCTTTCAAAAGTACAAAGAGGTTAATAAGTATCATGGTTAAAATCCTTTCCTCCTTTACTGACCTGCCAAAACCTCAGCTGCAGATTGCACTGTTCTCCAGAAAGTAATGACATCACTAGCACCTGAAGTAACATCAAGAATGCAGCTTGCAGGATAAACACAGCACTCTCGCCCCACAACTTGGCAGGTAAACAGCTTGAGTTCACATTTCAGTCAGAAAAGAAAAAGAAAGAAAAGAAAGAGCAAGTATGCTGAGAAGAGCTGTGGAAGCTGTGATAGCTGAGAGCAAAATTGTAACAAATGAGGAATCTATGGAGTAACAGTAAGGAGAGGCATCATTTCAAGTTAATTTGCTGCATTTTCACTTGGACGCGGAAAGATTCAGACTAAGGAGGGCTAACAGTCAGAAATCAAGCACTAGCTTGTAACTAGTAACAAGAACGACCATCAAAAGCGCAGAGAATTTACCCCAAGTATCCCTTAAATACCTTTTTCCAGTTATGCCTGGTTTGGGTAAGTGGCTCTTTAGCTGGTAAGTGCTGAGCCTACTCCAGCTTTTTGACAGTCGTGCCCTCAGAGTTTTTAGGACTCCATGGAAAAAGAGCAGCTCATCTCGGAATACAAAAGGCTATAATTCAAAACTGTCTACATGGCAAAGGCATTGTGGCAGTTATCAGAGAAAAATATCTATCACTTTACTCAGTGACAATGGAGACAAACATGACAAAAAAGAAGTACCTTCAGTGTTGTTTTTTGTCCAGTTATTCCATAATTCTGCACTGAGGGATGAAACGGTAAAAGCTGACTCTTCACTCAGTGCCCCCATTGCTGTATAATGCAAATAGATGTTTACTGTAACAGAAAAACTCAGCATGTCTATTCAAGGTTCATTTCACCTAGAAAACATGTACCCACTTAACACAATTCTGAGTAATGCAGCAAAACAAAAACAGTTCTTTCTGCAGTGCTCTCACCTCAAACCTCCTTTTGTCAGAGCATAATTACAATTGCGGAGAAACAAACTGCCATTTCCAGAGTTCCAAAACACACATTCATCCTGTTCTCATTTCTACTACCTTATGCCATTTACGGCACAGGTACCTGCAATGTATTACAGACAAGATTACATCCACTTACTGGTCAAAGTAGTTTCTTTTAAAATAATGTAAATTACACCCTATCGATTAAAATTTCATCCAGGCTTAAAATTACTCAAATAATTCAGCTTCATAATTTCATTATATCTTTTTCCCAGTCCCTCCTCTGCTTTTTTTCAGAAGGAGTGAAGTACTGTTCAACAAAGCCTTGTAATTTATGACACGGAAAAATCTCCTACAGACTTACCTTTCAGCAAAATATAGATTAGCATTCCAAATGCCATTGCAAGCAGCCGCTTTAACACCTTCTCAACTCTTCTTTCCAGGTGACTGGCTTGCTCTGCTTATCTGTGCTCCTCTGCTTTCTCTTGCTCTTATATACCATGAAGCGTCATCTCCTGTTCTCACCAATCAAAAAAAGGTGCATCTGGCAACAACCTCAAGCCTCAAGGCAACCACACGTTTATTTAGGAAACTGCTATTATCTAGCAATGGGATCAGGTTTTCTTTTGAAACCCTAGTTTCCTATTACCTGTGGGCATAATCGTGCATGCAAAGATAGAGTTTTAAGGACAGACCTGGTATCTGCCAGAGCAGATCTACAGAAAACAGCAAAACAGAAGTTGGCAAAACCAAAAGCGATGTATTGTAATGAATGTGATCCATCTTTCCCTGGTCCATGCAGGTCCAAAGGTACTTCTAGAAGGACTATCAGCATTCACATTGGAGCGGAGGGTCTCTTTTTGCTGAGGTTCCTTCCCTGGCCCTCCCCTGCCATCCAGAAGAGGAACTGCAAGAACAGCTAGTGCCAAGACTAAGAAGTGATCAAACACCCAGATAATGGGAGACATTCTCCATCAGTGACTGCCAGCAAGAGGCCTTTGATCCCAGGCTCTGGAGAGCCCGAGGGGCATGCTAACCACTTCTCGTTCAGATCTCCCGCGCACAGAACATCTGAAGCAAGGCAGGCTATCAAATCTGTGCAAGGCCTGGTATTGCTGGCTGGGGCTGTGTGTGGTTGTGCAGAGCAGAAGCTGGGAGCTGGCAAAGCATGGGCACCAAGAGAGATTGCTGGCTTAAAAAGCACTGAAAGAAATGTCGAGCAAGAAAACTGCTGTTAAGGGATACTTTCCTTACTGCTGTCACTGACATGCATAATTAAAACAATCATATCAAAATTTATTTCCAACTATAAAATATGCTATGTATATTACTTATTTCAATAATAAGTCATCTCTCACAGCCCAAAATGCTGTCTAACTTTTTGTCCACAGGCAACTCAGAACAAGTGAAATCATCCCTCCAAAGGGTACCGAGGTAGCCAGGTACACTAGGGTAGATCAGAAAGGCTTAGTTCAGTAACATACAAATATAGGAACAGCTCCAGCATTTCTCATTCTCACCCAAGCCAAGTTAGTAACTAGGCTCCACTAACAACCTTCACTTTTCAACTGTGAGCTCCAGGCAGTAAAAACATTTCACAATGTATTTATTTTTTTAAGCAAAATCTTCTGATAGATGCTCTGAAAGTTGGCTAGCTCAGTTTATCCCTCTATGCTGTATTCTCCTCAGTGATCTAACCACTTCACAAGTTCAGGAAAAAACACAAGCTAGTTATGCACGCTTTAATTAAGTGCTCTCTTGTTCATGGACTGCATTCCAGGAGGCTTTGCCCTCTCTTAGGTAGCCTGAGTTGCAGCCTGCCAGCAGCACCCTGCTAGTGTGCAGCTTCTGTCCTCCCCACATTGACAGCAAGGCTCATCCCCATCTGCACAACTTCTGCTATCAGTCCCACGAGGAAGCACCTTGCATGAGCCCTGCTTTCAACACCCGTAAATGCACAATGGGAACCTAATCCTACTTGAATCTGAGAGGTGGCTTCACCATTGGGCAACACGGTCGGGTGCGGTAGGAGCTCAGTGGGGGAGGTTGTGCTGCCGGCTGCCACGGGGCATTCCTGCCTGGATGAGAGCTCCCAGGCTGCAGCTCACGAGCGGACATGTTTAGCCAGCGGTGTCCAGCAGCTCTGAACTCAGCATGCAGCTGCACGAAGCCTCCATCCTACTGCCTCTCACTCGTGAGGGGTGAAAAGAGAAGAGGAGCAGCAGATGGACAATAAGCTCTTTGTAGGATGCGGAGGAGATCAACTCATTCAAGTGACATAAGCAAAATGGCATAAATGGTTATTCTGCCAAAAATGCAAAGAATATTTTCATTGAATAAAGCAAAAGGAACACGACTCTAAAGCAGCAATGTAAACAGATGGAAAAAAAAAAAGTAATGATTGACTATCAAAAGACCTTCATCACTCCACTCCTAACAGAGCAATAAAAACCCCACTGTATTAACACATTTCTAACAAAAAGATGAGCATAACAGTGATCAAGTTTTATTACTCCTTAGTCAACACTGGACTGACCACTTAGTGTATTACTTTCATACACTTTGATCCTGTTAACATCTATAGCACTGCTTAAACAGACAAACAAGCATCTGCAAGATTGGACCCATATATTTAGAAATGATTCTGTCAATTTCTTTTGAAAAATCTGCATTAAAGAAAGTCTAAGAAAGACCATCAGAAGAATCAGTACAGAAGCAGTGCTCCATCTTTTTATTATAGCAAGCACTTTGTTGTTGTTGAATGGATGCATTTAGACACACTTCATTTTTCTTTCTTTCAGGAAATCTATAACCTACTGACACCGAAGTCTTTTGTTAAAATAAATAAACATTATCCCAAATGAAATAGAAATTTGAAAGCAAGGCCATGGTTCACCCCCCACTACCTTCTGTGAGAACTGCAGTAGGGTCTTATGTTGACAGTTCATATACTGTCAACAAAATTGGCTTATGACCAGTAACTGCAACTTTTATATTGCACTAAGATGCTAGGTCCACCTTTAGAACTAAATGCTTACATGAAGGAAAAAAAAAAAAGGGGGAGAAAAAAAAGAAAAAAAAATGGCGATGATCACCCATTTTTCCCAGTTTTTACTTTCTTTTTAGGGCAGACATCTCCTTATCCCCACAGTTTTCTGCATGCAGCTGAATAACGAGGTCAGGACTTGCAAGACCAAGTTGCAAGACAGGAACTAAGAACCCTTAATGTGGTCTCAGAAGACAAGAGAGTATGTGACTTAAAATTCCATTCTGGATAAACTCTTGCTGTTTTCTTCTTAGTATGCAATAAAAAATATACTTTCACAATACTTGTAACTATAATCTAATTAATTAAGGTCCTAATCCTGCTTGGTAAGACACTTGCAGGTTTTCGATTTTTTTTTCTCTCTTTTTTTCGGGGGGTTGGGGGGGGAGGTAGGGAGGAAAGGAACAGCAAATACTAACACATTGTGCCAATAATAAATCTGGATATCGAAATAACAGTTCTCGATTCCATTCTAGCCCCTTATTCATGCATAACTCTTGTATACATTTATGGCTAGAATTTAGTGCATGGTGTTTTAAGCTTACATGACTGTTTTAAAATGTGTACCAAACATCTGCCTTCAGGTCAATACTACTGCCTTGCAGTTGAAACACAGACTCCAGTTTTTCATTCCTGACAGATTCTAGATTTCTGCTGTTGAGAGTCCTGTTAAGAGGAATTAAAAATTATACATTATACTCAAGATTGCTTCATGACTGAGGAACCCAAATCATATTTTCAGAAGAAAACTAGCATGTTGAAACCTCGTTTTCATTCAGCTTAATCAATATTGAGGGCTCAAAGGGCTCAAATCATTTTGTAAAGATACAGGTATATTTGTAAACCATGCTTTGTTCTTCATTTTCACACACATAGTTGACAAAAATAGCATAACTGTAAAGGTTGCGCTCTCCAATTCATTTGTGCTCACAATAAATCAGTAGGATATAAAACAAGTAGGAGATAAAACGAAGTATTTTAACATTTTGTAAACTGTCAGGTTCAATATACTTCACATGAAAAAATAAATACAATGTAGAAATAAATATCTTTGTAGTAAAAAATAAATGTTTTGTGTATCAATAAATACAACAACTTGGATTCTTCTTCCAAAGTAGCCAGCTTGCTTTAGTAAATGAGTTTTTTAGCAACTATGAGTGTGTTCTTCAGAAGCATTGCAACAGTCATAGGTCCTACCCCTCCTGGCACTGGAGTGATAAAGCCAGCTTTCTTCTTCACTTCTAAGAGAAAAGAGAAAAAGGTATTGACAGAAAATGTTTCCAGAACACGTTTCTCCTTCAGTTGCCCATTTACGCCTAAATGTCCACAAGCATAAAGGAGTAAGAGCTGGAAAGTACTGGAAAACACAAAGAAAATATATTTCAGCCATCATAGTTTCAGGACGCAATCAGGACTGGGACTGCAAGGCAGTGTTCTCCATTTGAATGTTACTATCAGTGGGTTCGTTTTGGAGCTTTGTTTCACAGGCTGATCCACTTGCAGAAGGCTCTCACGCCCTGGGAGCACTAACGTTCACACAACCTGTGGTCAGCCAGACCCAAAGTTAATCCCACTGGGCTGCTTTGGTAAGGGGCAGAATTCGACGTCTTGATCTGGCTGATCAGATGGCACTTCTAAGTGCCTGAGCAATGCACAGGCAGGACTGTCGTAAGGGGGCAATACAGACTTGCTTCACCATATGGCAACTGCACCACCACACCTAAGGTAACCAGGAAAACTGTGAGAGCCAGAGGATTTCATTCAGAGAGTAAAAACACAAACACCAAAGCTGTGTGCATTCTAGAAGAACAGCATTAAGAGCAGGTAACTACCGCTGTAACTACTAGAATTAACAAACAACACATCAAGTCATCTCTTTTCCTCCTCCTGGCTTGTAGCTTCTAACAAAGATATTCAGCAACTGAAGAACTGCAATGGGAAAATGCACATTTTCCTGGCTGTCTTGTTTTCTGCTTCACAGTCTGGACAAAGCAGAAGATATGAGTTGTATCTAAGGAAAAAGAGATTCTAGTGAAAAAATCTGATTTTGGTCTTTAGTTACAAATATCCAGCACCTCCACCAAAGGCTGTCTCTGCTTGGCTAGACAGATCTCAGTCACCCATTATCTTTTCCTTTCAGAATCTGTGTTTCAGATAAAGCTTTGGGGCCTTCCCTCTTGTGAGCCCACAGAGGGAAATCCTTTCAATGGAAGTCCCCTGAAGCATGCAGGTTTGAGCCCAAGCTTCATGCAGAGATACACTAACTGCATCTTTGTCCAGAGCAAAATGTCTCCCGCAGGTAAAGGAAATCTTTGTTTCCAGCCTTACACATAAAGTCTCTTGATTCTGATGGTGTTTGCCTATGTAACTGGTATGTTTGGATCTGGAGGCACAGATCTTACTGCATTTTCCAACCAAGGAAAACTGTCAGACTATCAATAGAGGTAAGAGATCAATATGTACGGCATATTAAAAACAAACAAACAAACAAACAAACAAACAAAAACAGTAGGAAGAAAGGACAAATGTAGGAAAAAAAGGAATTAAGGTCACATCTGTCTAATTTACTTCTTTGTGCTAGGAATTAACATAATGCAGCAATAAATCTTAACTTGATATTCGTATCTCTTATGCAAAATGTAATCAACTGGAATTTCAGGTTAGCTGTAAAAGAATTATATGTAACTGACTGGGAATTCATCATCTGACAAAATGTAACGAGCAGTTATTGGCCAATAAAGGTTATTCTCAATGGCACATTACTAACTACTTTTCTTTAAAATGCCACCATGAGAGATTTTTTTCGTTTGCTTGGAACTACTTTCCTAGAAAGTCACCCCACTTGTTATCGCAAAGTGTATGAAAGACATGGGGGAGGCAAGCACAAATTTGCAAAGTAGCTGAATCTTACAGTACGTATTTTGATTTTCAAAACATCATTTTTAAAAGGGCGCACACAGAGAAAAATATTGAATAAGCATAAATGTGGCACAAGCAAATATTTTTCCACACAAATCATTACAAAGTTGAATCTATACCTGACCATAAGAAGTGATCAATGACCAGAATATTAGGAAGTTGGATCTTACAAACAAGATTTTTGTCATTGCTTCAAGTATATTCACCTTGCATGAACGTGGTGCTCTATTGTTAAAAATAACTAGTCTTACAGGAACTACTAAAAGAGATTTTGAAAAGCTGGATATTATTTTATTATACAGAAGAACTAATAGATTCTGCATTTTTTTAAGAGAAGTCAAGCCACCTCCAACAAAGGGATCCAATAACTGCTGAAGTTAACAGCATATATCTTACTGAACTGAGCAGCAGCAAATTAAGTCTCACTGAGGAGGGTTGGTAATTACTGTTGAGAGGGTTTTAATTACTTAGTTCACTGGTATCACCAGATATGCTGTTAAAATATATGGAAAGGTAAACAAATCACAATGTGTTTTTTTACATTTAAATCGTAGCAATAAATTAAGATCTCACATGGCAGTTATTCTTAATATTCTCAAACCCAAATAATTTGTCTTCTTATTAGTTACCCTATTTTGAACTTCCTACCATTTGAGATTGGTGTTTATGCTGTTTAAGGTTAATATAATTACTGAAATGTACCCACATCTGAAGTAAAAACCATAATAATTAACATAGAAAAATATTTTAGGCATTTCAAATGGAAATCATTGTGGGTCAGCATGGCAGAAGCCGTATTTTGTATCAGTTAGCATACAACCACCTGGAGAGTTTATTCACAAAAAGCCATCTAGAGCCCAGAATTTTAAATACACAGCAGGCATCTAAGTAGGGGAAAAACTATGAAATAAGTCTTCATCTATAATAGTAAATATGGATATGGTGAATGTAATTTTCAAGGATGAATGTCTGGGACCAAAACAGAAACAAAAACCTGGCCCTCAAGAACATAAATAGATTTTCTTTTCCTTGTGCAGTATAATAAGCCAAGCACAGTTGTATGACAGCACTCTAGTGTGACAGAGCTCATACTGGCAAATAAGGTGGTACACTATCAGCTCCTTTAGGTCATGTTTATGCTTCTCAGTAATGAAAATATCTTAGTCTTTAGCCTTAACTCAGGTTTCTGGAGACACATTTAGTTGCTCCAAGGCCTTCTCTGGTTGTCCAAAATGCTAGTACACAAATTAGGCCTATGGGGGAGGAGCTGCCATTTCATAGCATCTTTAGAACCTTAAAATTGTCCTTTGATTCTTCAAAAGAAATGAAATGTAGATTATTTCCTTGAAAAACAGGATCGACTGCTTTGCAAACACCCTTCATTCCTAGGTTCCTTTAAAGCTAAGGACATCAGACACCTAATAGGGTTAATCATACAAACTAAGGGCAAGTCTCAACCTGAAGGCAGTTCTGGGTCTTGTGCATTTGCATTAACTGATGCAGAACAATTCCTGCCTAAGCACTGTTTCCACACAGTGTCATTAGTCTCTGCAAAGCTACTTGGGAATCACTGCATCCATGCAGCACTGCAGGACCAACCACAGAAGATACCCCATGCTGGGCTGCCCTGCTCTGTGATTTTTCTCACTATTCACTGGGGGATGCTAATATTTGCCGACATCTCTGCAATGTCTCCCAGTTCCTTCTCTTTGATATTACTCCTGTTGCTCTTACTGAGGTAAATTTGAAAGCATTGTAAATAGAGTCCTCATGCTGTAAATGTAAATCCTCATAGAGCTTTCCTGAAACAGGCTGCTGCAAATAAATCTTTGCTCATCCACCAGAGCATCTCAGAGACAAAAACAAAATTATGTAGAACAGCAACTTTTGCATTCGGATCCTTAGCACAAACATGTGGATGGGATATTGCCATAGTTTTTGGATAATGAGTGGTGGCAGCAGAAATTCAGCTTGGTAAGATAAATGAATTCCTTAAATTCTGCATGAAGTACTCCCCTCTGAAGAAGTACCTAGACTATTCAATCCAGAGCCAGTTAGCTATTAGTCAGCCAACCTTTCCGACAGCCACAACCAGCTCTACAACCTGCTTTGTCAGATATGGGAAGAATCAAATTCATAGAAGTCTAGGTAGCAAAATCTTTCGTTCTTTAAAACAAATCACACTACGTTACGGTGCACTACGGTTTTATGGGTCTTGCTAGTTCAGCTTTATTTAGTATTAGTGAAATTTATTTTTGACAGCGTTTTTGCCTGTGCCAGAAAGATGAAGAGTGTGACACAATTCTGCAATAATGCCACCTATGGAAAACTCCTCATAAGCTGTCAACACTGCATAGGAATTTGAGTTGAAAGTACAGAAGCTCCTTCCTCACTGCATTACAAGCCTCCATGACCTTGCCTTTATGAGTCCAATAAATCTAATCAGCTACTACCAGGAGCAGGATCACTTATGGATGATGCCAGTGTACTTGGCCATCATACTGCAGAAATGATGTCTGATGACTTGTTCTGTTTTTTGGTGCATAGCTCAAGGAAGAGCTGTGAACACAGAGCCGCTGCCACCCTGCAGGAACAGCAGGAGCGCTGGGCAGGCAGCCGGGGCAGGCAATGCTCCGACGAGGCACCTCTGTAGCAAGGTTGGCTGCTGCTCCAGCGTGGAGTTATCCTGCTCTACAAGTTGCTTCTGGAAATGGTGCTCCACCCAAAGAAGCCATTCTGGTTACAGCCCTCTAAGCTGTTGCTTTATTTTATGCTCCTGGTCCTTTCAGCCCTCCTTCCTTCTTTTCTCCCCACTTTTATTGCTGTGGCAACACAAGTCCTATAAAATGGGGCCAAGTGCACCCACACATGCATCATCCTGTTCAAAGAAACATTTTCTTCCTTTCTGAGACTAAAAATTGCTGCCTGAAAGTCTTGAAAAATGTTGCTGGCAGTAGTCTAAGGATTAGACCACTTAATCCTACCTCTTGTGGCTCCCAGAAGTTATAGGGCTCCCTTTCTGGACCACGTATTTTGGTAAATTCCCAAAACAAACAGGGGCACACACAACACGGTGTGCTGCTTTCTTATGAGGAGATGAATATTCAGTCTGAGGCATCCTAGCAATGTCAGACTTGGGACCTCAGGGCTTCACAAGGGAATTCCACATGCACAATGTTTGTTGCCTTGTACTTTTAGGTATCTTGGAGGTACAGATATAGGTAGTCTAAACAGATATTCCTACTTTGTATGTGGAAAAAGTTTAAAGTGGGAAGAAAAAAAAAGAGAGAACATAAGCAAAATGGCAAATCCAGTATTTGAAGGTACTTCCCAGTATCCCACAGCATGGGATTTCTGCCTGGAATGAATGGTTAACCCTGGCAAGCACAGAGGTGTATGGATGCTATGACTAAGAAGCCAAATAATTCAGCAGCTATTAAGGAGTGACATGTACAAATGTGCCTGTTAGTTTTAAGTAAACTTAGCAATCTTAGTGCACCTTCCCATGTAGTCAGGCCTAAAGCACTGAAGCACGTTGCTGCCGTGAGTGTGCGAACCCACACACAGAGCAGCCTGCTGCAGCAAGTGCTGCCAAGGACAAGCTCTCTGGCTGTGTGCAAGCACACGCAGCTCATTCACCTACAGCAGATGTAGGTAAATCTCAACAGATGCAGATTTTAGAATACTGGCTCCTTAATTTCAAAATTCATTTTGGACAACTATTGAATTGCTTTGTCTGTAGTAGGAATTTATTATCAGGTAATTTCTGAAGCAATAAAACCTCGGCCACATAAAACAAGAATAGTTGTCACGTATCTAAAAAAAAGTGCATTTCTATTGCAGGAAAATTTCAGTCACATCACCTGGTCAAGTTAGTCATACTAACCTATTTCTTATAAATTAAGTTTAAGCAGCGATGTGCCAATTAAACATGTGCTTTACCCTGATCCTCCCAAAACATTTTTTATAATTATATGAGGGAATTATGGGAGAACAGATATTGGAGGGCTGAATTTTGTTAAACAGGTGCTCTATGTCATGCCAGCCATTTAAGCATCTAGCCTCAAACTGAAAAAATAATTATCACTTGAGTTTAAGTATAAATCCAGTCCAATGATGAGAAGGAGGAAAAGGATATAATTATCTAGGACACAAATGTGCTAGCTGGTTACCTTCCGTAACTGCTTTGTCAAGTATTTCATAAGGGTGATTTACTTTTTGGTATTCAGAACTGTATACACTGGAATTTTTGTTGCTAGTGATTTAGTGAAACTTTCACCGATACTAATGAACAACAATTTCCCTTTGGCAATGCACAGAGAAATGCTATATGGAACTGTAGTGGCATAATCCAATCTTAAATTCCTCCCTCTTTTTTGGATCTTCCCTCCCCCCAGGTAAAATCCTGAGAACAACCCACAGAAGACATGACAAGACACATAAGTGCATTGCCGAAACTCTGAATCATGGCCTGGCCATTGAATTTAAGCCTATATTACATTGAGAAGGTCATATATAATGAACAAAAAAGCAAGCAAACAAAAAGCAAATATAACGAAGTTCCTGAATGTTACACTTTGTTTTTTATATCTGCTAAAATAAAAAAGAAAATCCTGAAAAGTCTTTCCACTTCACTTTTGTTCAGCTCTGAATAGCTTGAGCACCTCTTATCTGTGATTGTACAAGCAGGACAACAACTGAAATATTTCTTGTTGTATTTTAAAAGTATTTTTCTACCAGGGATCTATTTTATCTGGCAATTACTCATTTCCAAAGACATGCTGAGAGAATCACTCAGCTAAACTTGTGCAGGTAATTTCATTGACTTTAACAGACAGGTATCATGTATGAGCAAAATGCGCAGGAACTGAAGGAGTGATGTAATTTCATGTATATGCACCGGTCTGGAAACATTCTGAATATAATTAAGCTTTCAGACAGAATGCCAGCCAAGATTTTAATAACCAGGGAAAAAAATGTGGGAGATTTTCATACTTATCAAAATAAGGAACTGTTGAGAACCATTAATAATGTGGGTAAATGCTGTCTAAGCTTCCCACACGCAGCATTGCCAATAAGCTTTAATTTTCAGCAGCAAGAATCCTGCTATTCCAGTCTGCAGCTTCTCCAGAGCAAAGATATTTAATCAAGTTACATTGTGAACTCGCTCTGCAACACATTAAACATAAAAAGATCAATATGTAACATGATTTGTTATCTCAGTTAGGCTTGCCCAGACCAAAGTTTTCAGGAGCTTAAGATCAACCCACATTAAATCTTAGCATAAAATAAACTTCCGAAGCAGAAGTTAACATTTCAAATGCAAGTTAGAGTGAAAACATAAAATGATGCATGAGATACTGTGATACGATAACACGTGCTGTGAGCAGCAGGAGACCCTACATTTGGGAAAGACTGCAACCATTTTTATAGCTTATTCCTGAAACAGTAGACTGATTCACAAACAAGTATGGAAACTTGGAGACAAGCTTCTCTGTGAAATTGCTATCACAATATGGTTATCACAAAGCATTTGCATCTTCGCAGTGTAGCCCATATGTGTAAGTAAAAGTAACATCTTCTCTCTTAAATATTTTTTTAGAGTAGTTACATAAATATTAAAAAAACTTCTGAATGAGACAAGCTGTTCCAAATATTTACCATCAGTGAATACCGCAAAGTGCAATACATTCACCCAACAGGTAAATATACAAATATACATAGTATATATATATGTATATAAATATACATATACAAAGTATTTCACTCACCTTCAAAGTCCACATCCCCTACTATTTTGGTCTTTCCTGTAAGAGGATCATGGATATGGTTGATGCCTACATCAATCACAGCTGCACCTTCTTTGACCATATCAGTTGTAATCAACTTTGGGATACCTGAAACCATCAAGACATACTCGATTAATGTGGCCAGATAGTCTTATGTCAATAGTTCCCAGTTACAGCCAAGGGTGAGCACTCTCCTGTGTACATGAAAAGAAAAACTAATGTTTCTTTAATATGAGTATTTTAGCTAAACCTGTAACCATTAGCACAGTCAAAACATGATTGTGATAAAAGATAGCTGTTGGTTTGCATCAGCAAGTCACCTCTATAACACTTCCAAAGAAAAATGATTTATAAATGTGTTGTGATCCACAAGAAATGGTTACTCTTGTCAATGATACAGAAGTGTTGGTAACTACTGAAAGAAATCATGTATGATGTTATGTCCAAGAATTTTTTTTGATCTCTTTTATTTAAATATCTGCACTGGATTTGTGTTACTCTCCCCTTGGCTTTTCTGATTTCCTGTGTATTTGTTATATGCAGACTTTAGACAGTTTGAGCTATTACTTGAACAATGTGCACAAACTACATGAAATATCACCATTACAAATCCAATGCTACCCTAATGAGAGAACTTAGCTATGGTACTAGCTTATTTTCACTTCTTGGAAATATATCTGGAGCAATTTACAAGTGCTAGAAATCTAAAAAGGAAAAAGGCTAATTTAGTTTTACCTATAATAAACAATGTAAACGCAATTGCCTTTTTTTTTTTTTTTTTTTTTTTCAAATTATGGGTTTTGTACATTGGAGAGAAAATAGCTTTCTGTTAAGCAAAACTTCTCCGACATACACTTCTCACAACATAGCTAAGAAAACATAGTTGATGCAAAAACTGTGGGATAATTGTAGCAGGATAATTGGCACCAACAGTTTATTATCAAAATGAAAGCATGTTTTGAGAGGGTTCCACAAGGGGCGGGTATTAACTCAAAAGGTCACTGATGTGGTGGACAGCCTTATTAAATGTGAGTAAGACAAAACTGGAAAGTACTTGAAGCAGTGCAAGGTAGATTTCAACTGACATTGGCAAAAAAAAGAAGAAAAGCACACTGAAAATGTTATGAAATTCAACACAAATGAAGGCAAGGCATATACATTTATATATAAATACTTATAATGCACAAAGGCAAGGTAACAATCATCCATTTTTTTTCATGAATCCATCCATTTTTCAGAAAAAGAACTGAGTCTTAGAACACCAAGTGAATGTAAGCAGATACAATTGAACTATTGCAAGAAACAGAAATCCTGATCTATTCAATACTTTAAAGCTTCATGTGGGACCCTGCATTTTCATTGTGGGTGTCAGACCTAGCTGATGTATCTGTCTCCATCTCCACAGAAGACTCAGAGGAATAGTCCAAGCACTGTACTGCATTAACAAAAGGGATGGCACAACACTGAGTAGGCTAGGACCATAAAAACATTCCACTAAATATCATTGCCACAAGACTTTTCAAAGTACAAGTAGCACCACATATTTACTTTTTGAAGGTCATTGTATTTTAGCTTTCCAAATGTGTTAAAGTGAGAGGTAACTGTTTTACCGCATGCTCCACTTGAGCCACAGAAAGGCCTTGTTCTTCAAGAATAAAAGCTTAGTAGGAAACCTCTTTGCAAACAGTAGTCTTAATTACTGTAAAAAAAAAAAAAAAAGATCTAAAACAAACACATCAGTAGTGCTTTACAACCAGAACCATGACTTGTGACCAGAGACCTGGAAAGACACAAAATAAACAAAGCATCTCCTTAAACTTTAAGGAAAAATAGTATTTGAGACCAAAGCAACTATATGCTATTGAGATTCAAAAATACAAGAGACTTATACTTGACCTGCATTAGCCTATCATAACTAAAACGCAACAACAGCAATCTTCATTGCATATCCACTTTATATGACCTCCTAAATTTCCTTCCTGCTATGCAGCCTCTAACTTGACTTTGAAGTCAGCACTTCCTATCACCTAAGCTCTGTTTATTTTGTCCTATTTCTTGCGTGATCCCCTTGGTTTTATCTCTCTGCCTTGAGAGGAATGGAGACACCCTCTATTACCAGGTCAGACAAAGTGAGAATCTGTTTCCTCCCTGTCGAGATTTATCTTTAAGAAAATAAAACAATGCAAATCTTTATGTTTCTGAGAATATGTAGTTTCATTTGAGGCAAGGGTTGGTGTACAGGGGCTTTCATTTAAAGTGCAGATTTTAGCCAGTTATTCGTCTGGAAAGACAATATAAGAATGTTCTTGCTTTCCATTTCTTACTCCCTCATAGCACACAAGCTTGAAACTCTGCTTGAGCAAGCCAAGACCTCAAATTCTTTCCTATGCCATTTGATAACATCTGGCTGTGTCTACTTCATCATACTCTTATGCAATCAATTGCAAGCTGGTTGGTAATTGGATAATGCTTTAGTCTTATGGGGGTAAATGATCTGTGGGTGATAGGGATGGAAGCATATTAACGGAAGTTACACAGTTACACCCTTTGTAAAATGGTTTGATAATAGGCCAAATACTTAACAGCAACAAATAAACTAACCCCCAAACCAAATGAGCAGATCTATTTACTTAAGCCTACTTTACATACCAAGTAGAACGAGATAAGCGTCAGAGCACCTATTCCTAAAATGCACTGATTATAAAATGTGGGAAAAAAATCTTGATTAATAGTTTCAGTTAGAGAAGATGAACTAGGCTTTAGAAGAATAAATATACTACCCTAGCTCATGTGCAAGGAGTGTAAGATAGCAAATCTCTAAGGAAACTAACCAGGTGCTGGCCTAATAAAAAAAGTTAAATCAGCATTCCCATATGGGAGGGCCACAGCTGACATCCTGAGGGACACTGCAAGGAGTCCCAGTAGAATTTAATCTAGCATTTGGCATCCCTGGCCCTTTCTCTCCTTGCTCTCTCCTCCAAAGCTGGCAGGAAGACAAGTCAACTCTCCCATATAAAGCAGATTGCAAAGCTGTGACAGCAACAGTAAAAATCATCAGGTAAAAACTATCTAGGCGTAGCTACACAAACACCACAGAAAAAGCTGCACTTTATTTTCTGCTATGTGCCTGAGCTGATGGTAATGGAGGAGATCTCACTGAAACAGCAGGAAGGGACTGGGATCCATGGCAGGATCCCAAGGGCTGAGTGTGCTTATTGGAAAAGTTATGCTTCCACTAGAGACAAAAAGCTTCATGGTTTTGAAAGGGTTTAGGAAGCTCCGTCTGGAAGACAAGATGCAGAAGTAGGGAAGGTCAGGCTGGATGGGAGTAGCATTTTTGGAAGACGTGATGCAAGGAGTTGGGAGGGAACAAGGGGTCAGGAATAAATTACACGGAAAATTACACTCAAGAAAGCTGGGGAAAGGATGTGCAAAGGATGGGGGCAACTGAGAGGGCTAACTTAAAGATGAGCATTCTTAAAGTCAAAATTAAAAACAGAAGAGCCTGCATTTGAGAGCCCAAGAGCCCCATCAGTTGGAGTACTTCATCTGATCAAACATGTTTACTAAGGCAGGGGCCATACTGCAAGCAGGCAGCTCTTACCAAAACACTATACGGGAAGAGCAGAACAGAAATTCCCCCCTTACACACACAAAAAGATTTCCCCTGCTCGCCTTCCTTGTACAGTGGTCCATGACAGAAGCTGCTGTAACCAGCAGACTAAAAGTTACCTGCCTTGCAACTCTCACTGAACAGGTCCCACACATTTCCTGGGAATGACCCACATTACTCAAATGGTACAATGAGCGCAGTTGCCACGTAACAAGGAGAACTTGAAGGGATTCCACTTTCCCAAAGTATAATCCTCCCCTGAGTTCCCACTGGGGCAGGGCTGCCTACTGTTTGCAAAATCTAGCCCTAGGTTTTTTCATCATTCCAAGTATATCTCATATTGTGTAACAAGCGTTGTACCATGATGCTGTAAACAGGTAATAGGAAGAAAAAATGTCAAGAGCAAACATGGCTGAATCACTACTAAATGGTTTTAACCATTTAGTAACCAATCACAAACTTTGTTCAGTTCAAAACCATAAGCTATGATTAAATCAGAAGCATAGATTTTTTATGAAATGTTGCTCGCTTATTTTCACTTAGCACACACATTATTGTTTTTTATTCATAATGTATGAATTCTGGTTAGACCAACAGTTGAGTAATCACATGTGGGAGAACTGTTTATTGTTCCTGACCTGGCATGAGAAAGAGATGGTGCAGTTAAGCCCTGAAGAAGAACACCCTCTCACTTCAACAGGAAATGAAGAGATTAGAAATGTATCCATCTTTCTTCATCTAGAAAGTAAGTTAGCAAGATTTGGTCATAAGGATAGTGAAGAGGGAGGAAGGGAAGACTGAAGAGCTCTACCTGCAGTCCTTCAAGCCATCTGAGAAAAGAGAGATGTTATGAGCTGCAAGGGAATCTAGAAATTTACTTTTTTTTTTCCTTTAAGAAGTTAATTTAAATTAACATTACATTAAAAACAAAAATTGTTCCAGAACAGTTCTGCTTCTCTTGGATATAGGCAACTCCAACGGCCAATATTTCACTCTATATTCCTTTAAAAACATTAACAAAGTGATCTTTCAAAGCCCTACCTTTTGCAAGTATTATTCTCTTCCTCTTTATATGATAATTGCAAAAAAAATCAGAGATGAAAAACATGTCCCTAAAACTACCATTAATTTATCAAAACTGTCCTTAAATCTAACAGCAAAAGAAACATATTGTTGCTTTATGAATGCAGCCTCCAGCTGATTTAAAGAAACCTTCCTGTCAACATTTAAATGACTCATGATTTTTGCACTGTACAGAGAATGTTTTAATTTACATAATTATACCTGTATAAACTAATCTTGAGTTCACCCTGAAGTCTCCCTAAGGGAAAGGTGTCACATGTGATGAGAACAGTTTATGAGTCTGCAAATGTAAAGGGCAGGAACAAAGAGCCAAATCACTTGCCCTTCTTACAACAAGAAAACCTGCACACTGCAACACTCTCAGCAGGCAGGAACACCAATTATTTGGTGAGACAAGTAAAGTAGCTGGTAACCAACACAGACTGATCTTTTCACGTTTTAAATATTAAGGACAATTATTATTACCTGCAGCTACTATTACAATGTCAGCTAACTGAGTGTGGATCTTGAGCTGCTCCTTTGGAGTGTATCTGTGAGTAATGGTCACTGTAGCATCACCTGAAATTTAAGAGATGGACAATTAATCAACACATAAGATTCCTGCATGGCATTTCTTATCAGGTACAAATGAATTACCCCATTAAGCACATTTTGTACATCATACAACTAAATTGTCTGTGACAAAATAAAACACCAAGTGCAAGATGACCATGATTATACCTTGGTCTTCAACCACTTTTGTCATTCTGTACTCAAGCTCCCTAGATGCCTCCCTTGACATTATGTCTTACAGTTAAGAAGGAAGACCAAGGTCTTCACTGCCTCTCTAACATACCTCTGTAACAGAGATATCCTGGAGACAAAGTTTATTCTTTGTCCTGTGTTTTTGGCATGCTTGGAGTATTCAAGGACTAAGTGGTAATTCAAATCAAGTGAATCAGCATTACTTCTTACTACTGTTTCCTCCCTCAAGATTTAAGATGCCTAATCAGCTGACCAACAACAGAAGATGACAACCAAGGCTTTTTGTAGGATCTTATTGCTTTTGGGAATGAGTCTAGCAACTACAGCAACAGTAATCTGGGGCCAAAGGTCTTTTCTTGGAAACTCTGTGTACCAATATTTGCATGCAAAGAGCAGATAGTGAAATACCTCTGCTGACTGGAACACACAGGGATTGCACTGAGGGCAGGCGTTCTTGAACATACATGCGTAATACAATTAAGAACAGCATCAATATTTAGATGATCTGTATAATTCTAACTTTATGAATCTAAGAATGTTTATTAGCATAACTATGTAAAGAATAAATATACCGAATACACATGTTTTTCCACAGACTTGAAATACAGTAAGCAGTTGTTTTATGCAGCTCAAATGCAGCAACAGGAATAGAATAGAATAGACAAAAAGGTGCTAGATTTTTACAGATGTCTTTCCAACTCTTCTATCTCCTGATAAAACAACAGCTGCTGAACCTTGACTTTATACCATAGAAGGAAGTGTTAGAAGTAATCACAAATGGAAGCCCACAACGTTTTTGGCAAACTCAGAAGTTCTGGGACCTGCTCCTGAATGTATGCACACTGCTTGGCAAGAAGCTACAAAGGAAAAAAACCACCTCCTAATAAGTCAAGAAAAACTTTGTTTTGGAAAACTTTGTTTAATGGAGATAATGAGTAGAAAGCAATACACATAAACTGAGGGCTCACGGGTATAGTGACTGAAGTTTCACACTGCATCCAAAAGCAAGTGTGGTGATCCCTTGACCTGGAAAACAGCAAAGGTAACAGCTATTGAAAGAGTTTCTGATACCAACTGACATAAGCCTTTGACCAACTTCGAGTAACTTTCCATTGATCCAAGACTATCAAAAGCTTATAGAGCTCACCATACTAAAAACATCTTCTCATTAACCTTTCTTCAACAGCACCACCTTAACCAATAATATAAAGCCTGCATGTTCATATTCCTTCAGCCTTTGCTTTTGCTCACCGTTGGTATCAGTAAACGGTAGCCCATCCAAACAAGAGGAACAAGTCCTCATTCATACTCTTCACTTTGTTACGCTAAAGCACTGTTCCTCAGATTGTTAATTTGTTTGTCTATCACCTATGCACACATGCTCCTATGAGTGAGACGCATGCATGCTGCACAAACAGCTTACATTTTTTCTTTGATGGTCTCCAGAAAATAAAGATGCCTTGCCTGAAACCAGCTACCATAATTCCCAAAGATATATACACAGCAGTGTACTTATGACTGTACTCAGCATAGAGACTGAGAAGAAAATATTGACCAAAGGTATAAATATTCCTAACTTTTAGGATATAAAAATCAGTGCAATTTTCCCCTTAGGAATATGTCTGTAGTCAGCTTCTGACAACAAATAGTTGCTCTCACTACCCAGAAAGGATCGTCCCTACCTTCCAAATAGTGGTCCAGAAGCTTACAGATACAACAGAAAGCGCAGCTTGTTCATTTATTTGTGATCATGTAAAAGCAGAAAATATACAGCTATTTTTACACTGCTGAAAGAAGACAGGGGAAGATATTTAGCAAGTAAAATTAAGTATGATACTGCTGAGTTGATCACTAGTTCAGAGACTAGAGATGGTCTCATGACCTATCTAGACAGGGTTACTTGTTCTGTAAAGGTCCTGTTTTCCTTCATGACCAGATACTGCCATCTGCAGGATATTAGGGTTTCTACAAGCAAAACATTACAGATGAAGACAGACTCCCAACTTCTACGTTTCATCATTCGGAGAAAAAGTACACAAACAAACAAAAAATCCTACCCTCCAAGTCTCTTGCACGACTTTTTCATAAGTGTGATTTTATCAAATCACTCTCAATTTCTGATATAACCCTACCTTGGCTAATAAAGCTGAGAATGTTCCTTATTATTACCTAAAACCTCTTGACTGGTGCCCCACTCTTTGATTAAATAGGAAGCCTCCACTTTACTTGTTCTACCAGCTTTCAACTATTCAAAATACTTTCTTAAGAAGAAAGCATTTGTTTAATAACAAATAAAAAATGTAATTCTGACTATGATAAAGCACAAGGCCAGAATACTAGATATATAACTTACTTGAACTGCAAAACGCATGCATCTAGAAACTTTAAAAGTCTGCCAAAGCTACCCCTTGTTATGTTCCCAATTGGCCTGTGACTATGACATGCAAATTTAGGTCTTATATTAGCTGTTAAGAATACTGCTGGAGAACGATTACTCTATTTAAGATATTATTTTGGTTATGCTTGGTTTTCCAAAATTACCTATAGCTCTGCCTCCTTGCCCTAATTAAATGCCAGTAGTATATTTGCCCTGGCTCAGGTTATCTTAACTGTTTCAAATTTTTTTTCTATTATGATACATAGAAAAGTTTTGACAACAACTGCCAAACAACTGAAACCAGCAGTGCTCTTGCCAAACAATACTGTCTTCCCTTCCCCCTGCATCCAGACTTGCTTCTCAGAGAAGCAGAACTAATTGCAATCAGGCCTTCAAAGACAGTCCAGACCAGGAGCTGGGAATGAAGACTGCACTAGAGTTCCCCAAATTTAAAAGGATTTTCAATGAACACTAAAAATACCTACTTATGCTTGCTTCTTATAAAAGAATGACATGTGTTCTTTTATTTTCTCATTGTCAGCTGTTTTACACTGGATACCACTACTTGGCTGCTTGAGGCAAGGGAGGAAGGGAGGGAAAAATGGCTTAAGAATAAAACCCATCTTCAAACCATGCAAGCACTTCACAGTATTTCTGTTTATCAATTTCATTACATAAGGCGTATTTCAAATTCCACAAATTGTATTTCCAGTAATATAGGGTACCTAATGCTTGAAATAAATAGCAAAATCCCAATGATATTCATGGGAATGGAGATGAACCCAAAATTATGCACTGATGGTAATTACAATTCAAATATGAAGAGAAATTTGAAATAGTAATTTTCCCACAGAGGCTGAGTGGAAAAGCCAACTCTATGATTAGTAAGAAGCTTTTAGTGTTTCACTATATTAATAATAGATTTCATTCTACTCCTATTAAATACACTTGGAATTAAACAGTCATGTTTACCTCATTTGTGCACATAACCTTGTAAGTTTTTAATATCAGAATAAAGTTGCAAGAGGACAGTGTTCTATTTAAATTATATTTGTCATTCTTTCTATAGCACAATTACAGCAGAACATCCACACCTCTGCAATTTAGAAAAAAAAAAGTCATTACAACTCCTAATTTCCACAGGGATATGAACTGAACCACAGAAAAATGCCCCAGGCCAAGAGATGCCATAATAGAATTCACAGTGAAAAGTTACTTTCTTGGTCATTTAGATATTTTCATAACTACATAGTTTCATAACTACAACCCAACTAACATAGTACAAAATAGTTGGGTTGTAATTATTTTCGTACATTGTGTTATTTTTGTAAATAGTACAAAAGTACATAGTACAAAAACAATCATATATACATACACATATAAAAGTATATATAAAACACATAATATGTGTATATTTTATATATATATGTATTTTATGAGTATGTGTGTATGCATGCACACATATGACTAATTTGAAATTAGTATTACCTAAGTGTGGGGATAAGGGATAGAGCTATTAGTTTTTATAAACATTGCATGAACTTCTATTGCTCTTTAAGGTCACACTTTCAGGTATTATCCCAAGTATTCCAAAAACTATTAAATATCTGCAAATATAGAGTCCAGTTCAGATATTGCCTTGGCCTCCCGAGAAAATATCAGCAAATATTATCAGCAAAGGAATTTCCTTCTCCTTGTTGCAAATATTGTAGAATAGAAAAAAAAGCCTTCTCATTTCATCTGAATCTGCTCCTTAGTTTTATTTGGACACTTTCACATATAGGAGCATTAGAATATTCGACAATATTCCTGGACTTACCTCCAGGCCTTTCATGTTCTCCATCAGTGTGTAAAAGCATTGAAATAGGCATTCCAACATTCTTGGATCTTCCAGCTACAACAACATTTTTACCAAATGTTTGTATTCCTTATACAAAAAAATAATGAAAAAGAAAGCTGTAGCCTGCTGTTTTGAGATACCTAAATCCATCTTCCTAACTCTAAAAATGCAATTATTTGCTATTGTGGATTGCTGACCTCTATGTTACATGAAAACTCATAAGGCTGAACTTGTGGGATGAATCCAAACCCAACTCCCAGCTTTTACAACAGAGAAACAAAATTGGCACTTAACGTAATTAATCTGAATCATCCCTTAGGTTCTCTTCACTGACCATAACGTGAAATATAAGCTCTCATATCTATCAATGAGAGCATTTGTATTATACTTATAAAATGAAAAAAGTATTTAAAGCATCTGTTCTTTTCCCCCTTCTAACATGCAATTAAATGTTCTCTTTTAGTGTCACTTTTGTCTGCGTTTCTTCTACCCCTTCCCCATCAAAATCTTCTATATTATCTAAGCAAATGACTGCTCTTAATGAATAGTTCTATTCTTGACAAGAGATCTCAATCTATTTGGTGCCTCTTTGTTATTTAGAACAACTTTAAATGCTTGTTCTTTTATCAGTTCAATATATCAAAACAGCCTGCATTTGTTAACTTATATCTGCCTCATACTGTGTACCCCTCATTCACATTTTGCTTTTATTTAAAAAAAAAAAAAAAAGTTGACACGTCTTTACCTGTCCGTTTTATGATTTCCCACACAGCAGCTGCAGTGGCAGGTATTACAGAAGGCTGATCAAGACACAGACGTCCAATGTTGATAATATGAAATCCATCCACATCCTTTTCAGGTGCAATAGCATTACAAACTGTTCGTTCATCTATGTGATCTAGGAAATGAAAGAAAAGTAATCAGAAAGCAATGCACTTACAAAAACCATCAATGCTTTCCAAATCATTTTACAGAGAAGCAATCTAATTTCATCTTCTAAGATAATTCTATGTTATGTTTGGCTATACTTGGCTGGGGGAAGGCGAAAGAAAAGAAACTAATATACAGCTTCAACTTTCCAAATCATCTAAAATAAAATGATTCAGTTTGTGACTCTGCTCATACAACAGCTTTTGTCACAGTATTACAGACTGATATTCCACTGACAATGATGTTTATTAATTATGAATGAAAAATATTTAAAGACTCTTGAATCCCTTTTAACACTTGAGAGGTGTTAATAAACTAGTGACTTTAAAAAAGCTTTCTAGCTTTCAGTTTCTATTTTGTAACACAATAACAATTTTTAAGAATTTGCAAATCAATGGGATAAAATATAGTCACTTTCATTGAAAAACTTGGGTACAACAAAAAACTGAGAGATATTTATGAGCTCAAAACACCAAAAATATTTAAATGATAATTACTACATAGACATTGACATTCATTATGAAACAATATAATCATTAGGTAAGACAAATTACGAAACTAAGTCTAAAATTAAGTGCTGTGAAGAGACATTCCACCTAAAAAAAGCCAAATAAAACAAAACGAGCGTTCAGAATGAAATTCAGACATTCTCAGTAAACAAGTTTTAAACTGACATATATATGAGAACTAATTTTAGTATTTAGTTTGCTCTATCTATGTATTGTGGAATTTTGCATAAAAACCAAACTAGATAATTAAAGAATTTATATTAGAAAACTTAAAATGTGCTAAATTCCTGTTAAAGGGTATCCAGTATAAAATTAGTGTTCAGCTGGATTGTGTCAAATAGGCATTAGTAGAATTTAACCTTCCATTTTCTAAAGGGAAAGAGTTTCATTTTGAATCACTATGCAAAGGGCCTGTGGAAATTACAATTGATGAAAGAGTCTTTATTTCAAAAATCAAACTAGTCTAAACTAGATTTAAGGAAACTAACTCTATGGGCAGAGAAGAAAGAAATTTAAAGTAATCTAGTAAACAGTTTTTGCAAAAGGAAGCTGGCCAACCTTGCCCTAAACAGCTTTTCAGCAAACCAAATTTGGCTGCCATGTTTTCTCTGAGCCTGGGATATGACAAAATTTTTCTCTGACAAAAACCTCCTCATTCCTGTTCAGTTTCCCAGAAGCAGAAATATAAGATATGTTCATGTCTAAGCAAAAGAGAATACCAGTGAAAAGAAGCCCAGCTGTATAGCTTGCGTGTTCCCAGCTTCTTTTCACTGATATATGCCCTTTTCTGAAATTCTGCAAAACACTTCTCAGTGGAAAAAAATCCATGTAAAGCAGTGAGGGTGAACACTCCTCCCTTCTCGTCCTTAATCAGAGCTATCTCCTAACCTGGGGGAGAAAGACAGATGCAACCAAACAGTTCCACTTGTATAAATAATTATTATATCAAATGTATATTTTATTTCTCTTCAGAAATCTTTTTCTCTGGTTTTGTATACATATGACTACAGACCATATATTTTTTGTGATGAAAAAAAAAAATCACCTTTTAAGTATATTACTGTCAGCCTTGCAGAACATAATTCACACACTTAAACTCCTTCCTGCAGATTATCGAACACACTTGGAATCATCCCAAGATACTCTTCACCTCAGGTTTCTCTCCACATTTACACTTCTTTTAATCCAACTTGCAAGAAGATGTCGATTATGGCTTGCCTAGCCATATTCTTATTTATCAAACAAAAAGCTGCATCAAATGTAGATAAGCTAAAAATAAAGATCCTTTTTCAAAAGGGTACAGCGATGAAAATAAAACATGGAGCAAAGAGATATAGTCCTAGGAAGTAAAATATATAACTCAGATCAAGAAATACAGAGTGAGGAAGGAGCAGCTTAGTAAGAGCAATGGGCTTCCTGGAAACCCCTTTCAGAAGCTTTACTTTGACCCTGCCATAGTGATATATCCAGTTGCATCAAATCAGGCTGCATTTCAGTTGGCGCAGTCCTTTAGAGTGTGGAGGCATTTTATTCATATGCAGTTCTTCCATACTTCACGGCTGCACACTTCCAGGAAAAAGTTAAGTTTTTAGCATTCTATCTCAGAGAAATACATAACATTTATAGCCATATCCCAAGCAATTTTAGAAGATACAGGAAACTGCCCACAAAACCATTACCACATCATAAGCAATACACTCAGAAGGTGCACAGAAAGTAAGTCTTCCTCAGGCAAAGAAAAGAAACTTTAAACTTAAGTTCTTCCAACTCATGAAAGTGAGAAAGAACAAAGTCATTTTCTGCTTCTATTTTTAACCTGATGTTAAGTCAAAAGCCGCACCTGTGTGTTGTTTAAGGTTGTCCCCAAAATCAACACCACCCCAAAACAAAACAATAAAAAACAGAAAACAAACATACTCAAGCAGCTATTACTGATCTAATGTCTACAGCTTCTAGGCTTTGTCTCCTACCATTACAATACAAGTTAAATTGATTTTGGAAAAAGAGCTAACACAGTCTTCTACACTTCCATCTCCAAAAGTTACTTTGGGAGAACATGGTATTTCTGGTGAGAGAAAAAAATATTATTATTAACTAAAAAACCAAAAAATAAAATACAGTACTCAGAGTTATATCTGGCCTTCATTATAGAAAGAACATCTTAATTTTAAAAAATGGCTCCGTTTTTAGCCTTAACCAATATCTATGCAGACACATAACACTGAAGTAGTTCTACTGTTGATTTAACTACGGAAAAAGTTTTCTGAAGGTAGGCAACAGTCAGGCCTCAAACTGGCAAGTTTTACAGGTTAAAGAAAGACTAATTACTCTTAACGTAGTTATTGTGAGTGAGGTACTGTACTTGTTGAGAGAGATGTTTAACCAGTTATATCAGAGCTTAAACAACTCAAGTATACTAGCATTAGACATCTGAATTGACACATCTACAATTATCTTCAAATTGTTTTGTTGAAATGTTAAATGTAGCTTTCAATTCACTAAGTTTCAAGGCTTACATCCATTTTCAAATTAGATATCACTGTGCATAATGAAAACAGAAGACTCAAGGGGAAGAGTGAGTGCAATGAACTGATAGCCATCTCAAACAAACAAAAACCATCAACCTGGCAGCATTTCTGCAACCAGTATTGAACAATTTTGTAGAATATATCAGCCTAAGTCAAGTGCCATATTACATCTCCAAATTATTGATAACATAAGAGTGGATGGGGTATCCAGAGGACAACCTTCTTAACTATGCTAAGAGCGCAATTTCCATCACTAGGCTGCCAGTGATAAATCTCTTCTGGAGTTCTTAATAATGGTGAAAAAATAATTAAAAAAAAACAATTCTCCTAATCTATTTTTACTGGAAGTTCCTTCAAACTAAACAACCAAGTACATTCAGGCAACTCAGGTTTTATTACGTCCTGTCCAAACCTTTGTGCTCCTTACCTGCATTATGCTTCCATCTTGTGGCCAGCTTGCTTCAGTGCATAGCAAATTGGGAGATCTTTAGTATTTAAATACTACGAAGTGCAAAACTTTCTAACAACAAATCCTAAATTTCTTACAGAGAGGCTCAAAGCACATCCTTCTCTTCCTTAATAGTCAGCATCTGCCCGATTTCCTCACATCTTTTTTGAGTAGGAAATGAACATAGTAAAAAACGTCTAAAAATAAAGAATAAGACTAGAAGAGAGGAAATGAAAAGCTGATGAAAAACAAACCTTCCACTTCATAATCATCATTCCTAGAACAATAAACCCTGCATTTCCAGTTAGTTCTAGAAGTCATGCCTTCATATGTCAAGGACAGTTCCTGCCCATTGGAGCTGACAGTCTAAATATATGATAGCTGACAATTGGAAATGAAGAGATAGGTGAAGCCCAGTATGCCAATCAATTTATTACAAAGAATCTAGTAAGTTAGATCCATCTTTGTTAGAAAGCTTATGTAGTTTAACTAAATAGACAGATTTGGATGAAGAGTTTTAAGCTTCAATCGGTGCCAAAATACCATCCTTTTAACTGTTGCTAGGAGTGTTTATAAAAGGTCAAATAGGTTTGTTTTTAGTACACACTGCAGAAGGTGAGGGGTAAATAAGCATGAATATGGTAAAGGCTTTTAGGACATTAGCACAGAGCTCACCTGAAGTATTAGAAACCACACAGAAAATACCAACAGATGTTTAAGGAGGAAAACTGGAACCACTATGAGAACAGCAGTGACATCATCTGCTACATAGTATATATAACATGCTATAGTGGATGAAGATACAACAAAAGGTCTTGATAATTAAGGCCAGTGCAACATATCAGAAAAAAAATAGAGTAGTAAACCAGATGAAGTGGCTAAAAAAAAAGGAGTGTTTTCACTGATTTTTTTTCCCAAAAAAAGCCAAGGTTGTTGAATCCCAATACTTACTTTTTGTTTAACAAGAACTGTGACTAGCATGCAATTGAAATGTATCATTTCATTGATTCATCCTTAATTATGTGTAAATGTCATTAAGAGTACCTCATGTAACTTGGATACACTCACAATCAAAACTTTTGCCAAAAACTTCCTCTTTACATTGGCCATAGTTGAAGAGCAGGATAAGAGACAGCACCTACCTGGGAGAGGTAGTTGAACTAATAAACCACTAACTGTTGAATCCTTGTTGAGTTTAATTGTCATATCTAAAAGTTCCTCCTGAGAAATGTCTTTGGGCCTCAGTATGAGCTCACTAGAAATGCCTGGTAATTAACAAAACCAGAAGATACCAAAATTAGTACCAAATCACTTTTCTCAGGTGTGCTTAGTCATTTTGTCCAAAAATGTATCAGATGTTCAACAACTGCCTTAAATAAAAAAATCCCACGGTCACTGTCATGCCTTTAACACCATGTTTTGGTGTCATCTACCATCTTACAGTGAAACATACAGGAAAAAACAATTGTTTGATAAAGTAGCACCAGAATTCACAAATATTTGGAAAGTAAGGTATAACTTTTCTACAAATATGCTCTTGAGAATCTATGAACAAACCCAAACAGATCAAGCTAGACTGACAATACTGTCAGTGTATATAACGACGACAACACTCATCCTATAAGATGTTACTAAAATAGTTACTAGAAAAGATAATTTTTCAAGTCACTAGACAAGACTGCAGTTCCACTGAGATAAACAAAATTTAAGTTTCCTATTTAAGCTAGGATACTCTTTCAAGTATACAGCATAAGATGTTGTAGTGACTGAGCCTTATTCTGGCTAATCAATTATTTACATTTGTCATTTGATTTTATTATGCCTGAAAGTCTGGCCTTTGTATCCAGAACTGTGATACCCTGGTTTTGGATTGCCTGACTGGTTTTAATGGGGACAGACAGCATTCAACAGGACAAATGCCATGAAATACTGCAGATACACATGAAGAGTTTATTATTCAGACTATGCAAGAAATACACTCTTAATTTTTCTTTCTGTAAGAGTGATTCATTTATATTCTGTGTCAGGGTATTAGTATGGCTACTATGGTTGTAAGTGGAAAAAAGAATCCACAGAAATGCGTATAATGGGTGCTGAGAAGGTAAACCCCTAAGCATATGTTTCACATTTGAAAATCATCACTGTCTTGCAAAGACTATTAATAACTCATATAGCTCATACAATTTATCTCCAATTACCTTTATTCACCCAGCCTTTCACCCACTCTAGATATTTAACTGTCAAAATATCTTCTACAGTGTTTCCTTTTCCTTTTAATTTTCAGTTTCTAAGGGTAAAGATGAAATTATGTGCCAACATTTTAAGGTACAGAATCAAAACTTAAATTTACCATTTTAAGTAATGAGAAAAACTTTTCACACATCAGTGCAACTTTTTTATTTTATGCTCATCAGGAATGGCAAGGAAGAAAACAGTGCAAAGCAAAATGGAGATACAAAGGATCCCTCCATCGTTTCTATATTTTTTAATAATAAAATGATATTGTGCTTAACATGGAAACACTTTTGATTATGTAATACATACCCACAGCTGCAGCTGCTTTTATCTTATTTCTGACATAGATATGACTAGCTGGATTGTCTCCTACTAATATGACAGTGAGATGAGGTCTCTTGTTTCCAAAGGATATCCATGATTCTACATCCCTTTGAACTTCTTTCAAGACTTGTTTAGCAAGCTTTGTCCCTGAGATAATGGTTGCTTCATCACTATAAAGACAAAAAGATACACAACATTTAGATCTAAAATACTATAAACAAAACACTTAACTGTGTGATCTACTGTGTCAAAAATTTTCAAACGCTTTGATCGGTGAATCTGATAGTATTTCAAGCACTATTTCAAAGATGTGAACACAGTACAAACCCACTTGGGCAAAGAAAAGAATCCCCCTCTGATTTGAGGAACATGAAAGTGCCATGAGTACATACAAAAGAGCAGCTCTCCTGCCACACCCCATCTTCCCAACATATGCAGTCAACCTGGTTTTGGTGCATCTATGCATTCCTATGTGATCAGGAACAGAATGTGAAAACATTCTTACACACTTAAGATTTTGCATTGTAAGGAATTTTTATTCCCTCCCTTTCCAAACTCCCTCCATGAACATTTCTGGCATGGGATTATTCACAGTAATCTTTTGTACAAACCTATCTGATAATATTTCTTATTTTTCTCAGGATCTAGCTGAGATAAGTGAATGGTAAATAACTAAGCAGTTTCCATCGTCCCTTCCCTTCCTCAAAATGCCCCTGCTCCGCCTTTTGTCTTTCTGTCCTCTTCTCCTTCCAGAAATCTTGTCCTCTCCTCTGGGCAGCACTATGGCAAGCAAACATCCTCTCAGGTGGACTGTCCACCACCATCATACTGCCTGTGTGGAAAAGTAGAGGAAGAGTAAAGGAGGTCTGTGGTTCCATTAATTGTTCCTGAAGACCTCAGACCCCCTCTGTCATTGCTGTGATCATCAACACAGCCAAAGATGAGAGAAAATGCAGGGATACCAACCCATATGTCCATCAACCCAAAATAAAAAAGTCACACAGCAAGAAATTCTGTATTGACCTCATCTGAAATAAAGTGATCTAGATGATTCCATGCCATCATTTTAAGCAGCACAGAAGAGCAAGATGCATACTGCCCATTTCAAAGATTTGTGAATCTTTGACACAGATTCCAGCAAAGCTTGTAGACAAAAAAAATACAGAAGTCCTCCAAACTTAACTGCTCCATCTGCTTGACAGAGCAGGAAATCCAGTTTGCATTTTTTAACCGAAAATAATACCATCAGCATTCTAACAGATACCCCTTGGTAGAAAATGGCAAGATACATGAAAACATATCTTTCTGCACCAGACATAATTGTATCTCTAACTTTCAGTAATGTTCACTCCCTCTAATAAACACACTATCTTTCAGAAATGACAACAATCATCAAAACGTAGTTTCATGCGAAGTTTATTGCTATTACTATAAAGTACACTGTGTGACATTTTAATAGCACTGTTAGCAGAATGACTACTGGGTAGAATGAAAGTTGCATTCTTCACTTAATCTTATTACTCTCACAAATAATAATTCTGTGACAATGTCATTCACCAAATTTACAAATTTAATAACTTTATTGGTTTCTTTAATCAACTTCCTCTGCTCAGTTTACCAGTTAAATAGATCAAGCTACCACCTAACAATATCAAGTGCAGCTCTCCTGAAACAGCACTTGGCTAATTTCTACTGCATTCAGATTGCCCATATGCCAGCTTTGTCTTACCTTGTTCTCCCAGTCTCTGGAGTCTTCTCCATCTTCCTGCCTGTCCGCTCGTTGTAAAAGTTAAGTGTTTCTCACTTTGTATGCTGTATGTGACATACTCCACATAGCTGAAGTTTTTTTTTTCTACACTATTTTCTTCCCTATTTCACCATCTCCTCATCTCAAAAAAAAAATCTTACCATGATACGTGTTAATGATGTTGCTTGACTGAAATAGATGTTTTTATCTATTTCAAGACAAAAAGAAAAAAAGAAGAACAAACAAAAGCAGTGAAATAAGTGAATGATAACTCCCTAAAAGCAGAGCAACCAGAACAGACCAAAAGAGTTTCATTCTTCTTCTAATGAGCACAACTGTGCAGCATCATAAGGAAAAATAAGTTTATGGTTCATTGGCTCCTCACAAAAGACTCTCAACTTACTACTATGCCTTTCTCCCTATAAAGTAAGCTCGATTGTGAGAAGGCTTCCCCTCTACAACAGCACTTCACTTCCTTCTTTGAGATGAACAGCTTTACATACACACACAGATTGCAACCCCTGCTTTGAATTGAATAAATTAATTCAATATGACTACCATTCATGACCAACAGAGTTTAGAAAAGATAACTTACAATGAGACTAAAAAAGGTGACTTATGATGACACCAACATGGAGCAGAGTGGGCAAAACACAAAGAAAATACTTAGTATTAAAAAGAAAAGGAAAGAATAAAAAAAAGAAAACTACCCAACTATTCTTCAGTAAAGCAACAAAGTATTACCATACTCAGCACAAACAAATATAAATAGCTGGTTTCTTCTCACTCTACACCAGTTTTAGATACATCTTAATACAAACCTCTATATTGTTGCAATACTATTTTTAAAAAGACTACAGATGTGGTTTTATTTTTTTCCTCTATGGCCTTGCTCTCTCTAATCTTCAGTATTTATGTTTTGACTCTACACACCTTTGGCACACGACACTTTGCTCCATGCACTCATTATATGAAATAATAATGCTCACCTGATTGGCAGTGCTATATATATTTGAAGATAAAAGAATTTGAAAACATTCTGGTATTAAAAACTGATTTCATTTCATATGAAAGCCCTATCACATTTTTGTGATATTTTCACCCTAAATGTATTGCCAGAGGATTCGTTCTTCTATTCTTGGGCAATAGATTTGAAATGCGTGCTTCGTCATTAAAATTTACACATAGAATTTCACAGATTGATTCAACTCATCACTGACCTGCCCTTATCTAATCTGTCCTTATTCATCCATTCACATTCAATCTCAGTTATCCTAGGAGCAGGAAAACCCAAAGCAAGGGAACAGAAATACAGTGCTATAAAAACAAAGGCATAAATATTTCATTATTTATTGCTACTTATCTGTATTTATTTTTACCGATATGCATTAAAATGCAAATTATGCACAATACCTTTCAAGCTAAGATAAAATGCATTCTAATAACACATCACAGGTAGGATACAGTGTGGTACTGCTATATAGCACTAGAATCTTTCTGAAGGCAATATCCAGTAATTTTTACAAACACAAGCAAAAGTTAACTGTAAATGCAAAAAGTTTCCAAGACCACTGCCATTTAAGATGTGAGCTGCCTTTGATGCCACTAAAATGCCTTAGATATTTTCAGCAGCCGAAAGGTGTGGTCTTTTTTAAGAACTAGTGCATTTTAATGATCTTTTTAACATTATTATTTCTCCTTAAAAAGTTTCTGGAAGTAGTCCTCCCCAAGCACAGCAGGAGAATAGTTATGAAATTGCTGATGAATTTTAGCAGAAATGAGTTTAAGAGTGGAAAATGACTGCTTAACAAACACAACAGACAAAACCCTCAACTGGAAGCAGAAGGATTTCAAGTCAAGACTAATCTGCACAATTGATAATTTGGGCACACAAACTATAGAAGATCAAAATGATTCCAGGTTAGCTCAAACAAGTGCAATTATATCTTTGGAAGAAGGTATAAGATGGCCCTACTTCAAACAAGCTATCCTCTTGGCATTCAGTAAAGAGTACTTTGAAGACATTAAAAAGAGAAAAGACTAATTCAGGCATGGGCTCTGTTTTTCATATTTCCTATTTTCATATTCCAAAGACTAAAAATAAAGGTGCTAGGGAGGGAGAGTAAAGAGTATGCAAGTTTATGGTAGTTGTTTATGGAAATGACTCAAGGAGATCCCACTGTAGACAAAGTAGAAATCAAAGAAAAATTTTCAGAAAAGGCTTCACCCTTTTGCTTTGGGCCAGTGGAGAAGGTGACTTTCGCATCTTGCAGAATTATAGATTGAAAACCTGAGAAATGAAGGATTGGTTCCTTAAAAGAAAGGCAGAACAGCAGATTTTATAACTTCGTCCTCTGTTAATCCTTCTGTAAATTTTAACATTTGGAAAGGGAAGGAAAACTGTCTCCTTTTCAAATCCACTCACAACTGATCATCATATACCTGCATCAAGCTACATGAGCTCAACCACTGCTGGATCTCAGTAAAATATAATTAACACATCCTTAGGGAACAGAGCATAACGATTTTTATAATGGTTCAGAAACCAAATGTTCCAACTGCCACAGTAGTCCCAAGCTATTAAAAACTTCCCTCAAATCCACTAAGTGAACTGCAAATTGAAAAACATTCTTGCTGGAACCAAACTGGAAATACTGCCACTACATGAACCATCATTTACCTCCAAGTGTTTTTAATTTTTTGTGTATGTTTCCTTGCAGCTTTCCATTTGATTTGAAAATTTATGTCATTTTCAAATATAGAGCAAACATATTGTCCTTTTCAGCTTTCATTGAAGATCACCTTGCTACCTAAGCAAAAAGTAGAACTTTCACCCTAGCTCAGCAAGCACCTAGGCTTTTAGGCATCTAAGACCAAAGACAAACACTAATTAAAACAATATATTACTTGAATTTTAAAAATTATTCTCAGACATTGCATGATTAGCAACAATTCATAATTTAATCATTCTGCCAGTCCATTTTATTAAATGCAATTAAAAAGCACACTCTGAATTCACATCTAGCAATACACAGCACAGTAAACAAACTGAAATTGCAAATCTGCTAAAGTTGATAAAAAACCCTTAAGATAAAACAAATATTTCAATATTTAAAATAGTTTGTCTCTGTTAATCCTCATTATTGCAAGGCCAAATAGCACTCTTTATAAGAAAAATCTATTAGATTTAATTATTAGAATTTATGGCATATTCATACACTTGACAACTTGCTATTTCTCTTTATGAAGACCAAAACATTTATTATTTTCCAATCGTTAGTATCACTTCTAGTAGTTTTTAATCTAGGATTCTAGGATCTATTTACCTAGAATTCTAGGACAAGTGTACAAGCTCAGTATATTTTGGAAACATGCATTATCTTTAATTTGAAAGTGTAGTTTTAGTTCCAATGAAATACCTCTCTGAGCAAAATAAAAATAGAAATACTTGTAGATTTAAAAAAAAAAAAGACAGAATTTTATTAGCTACTATAATATTGTTGTCCTTCAACAGTAATAATTTATTTAGCCCACCCACTGCACAAAAACATTTCAGTTCAATTCAGTACAAAAACATTTCAGTTCCCTTGACAAATATGTGCATTTGAAGCACATCACTTATATGTGTTCAGGCATAAATTTAACTCCAATGTTTAACACTTGTTAACAATTTAACATCTGATGAACATAGTTCTAAGCAACCTAGGAAAAAAGAAAAGGTTGCAGGTCAGAGAAGCTTTACTCTTTCTGCACCATATTATGGGGAATGAGCAAGTCTGGCACTTGCGCTTTTGTTCAGAAAAAGCTGATCATCAAAACAAGCAAACAAGCAAAAACCCTGCCTTAAAAAACTACACAACTGGAGTAAAATAACTGATGATTAATATCTCAGTATACTAACATGCATGTCTGTATGTGAGCACAGTCAAACATGAAAAATAGTTAATAATTCAACAGACTATAAAAGTAACTAAAAACCAGCTGACATTAGATGTGTTCAGGAACTTTTACGTTCAGACTTTTCATATATAAAAAATTCTTCATGTTCTACCATGCATTTATAACTCCACCAAACACTGCCCCACCACTGTCAAAAATCCCAATGCTATATGAAAAAAATGCACAGTGATGAGTTTCAAAAGAACTTACTTCCTCTGCTAGCCTGGAGGACAAAGAAGAAACCAAGAAGCATAAGCATGCTGCCTTATCTCCTGACAAATATAACTCAACACCATTCTCCCTACAACTTAGTTCACCTGTAAAGGCTTGTCTTCAATAAGATTATGCTGTAAGCAGTTGTTACCACCGCTTTTGGAAAAACAAAATCAAAATAAGGCTATGAATTTTAACGGCAGCTAAAACACCAAATGAATCCTCTGGGTAAAATTCCTAAAAGAAATTTGTTAGAATACCAGTAGCTAACAGCAGGAGCTCATCCTGGATATAAATACTGACAATAAATGCCAGGAAAACTTTGTCCATCTGCAAGAAGACATTTCTAATTCTCCTTCATTCAAGATTATTCTCCCTTTTTTGTGACTCCTGCAACCTCTCTCATAAATGCCAGAAGAGTTGCACTAACATCATCTTAAATATAGACCATTTATCCAATATTTCATTTTTATTAAGTATACTTGCTGTTATGAACCAGTTTTCTATCACAAAGTCACTGCCTATTCATACTAGATTTTAAAAATTCTCTAAGTTTATACAATGACCATTTTGAGTTTTGAGTGTACCTTTAAATGTGATACAAACCATGCTGTGAATGTTTCAGGGGAAGATAAGTCAGCTGCACACACATGCATGCCATTTGAAACATATATAACCCGTTCACCTTCTCATACTAGAGATGTATTGGGTTCTGTGTGTGTGCACACACATGTAAACATGTAATGCTTAAGTTAAAAAAGCAAACAAATGAAAAAAAAAAAGAGTATTGGATACCTTGAAAAAGTCTGTGAGTTTCTGACTACAAGTGTCATTTTTGCTTTCTGTGAATCATCTCCAATATTTTAATAAGCAAAATAAATACAGGAAGAACACTTTGTTGTAAAGCCATCAAATATCATATTTATTATCTGGGCCTTCAAAACTCTATCTCACTCAATAGCCTGGTTACAAAATTAACTCTGGCAGCCAAAAAGTAATGCCTAAAATATATAACTTACAATATGTTCTCATTTTTCTTAGTTTCACTAAAGTCTTTTCTTTTTAGTTATAGATTACAAAAATACTGTATACAACCTTTTCAGGGAAAGAAAACTTCAAAACTATCAAGTATAATAACAGCAAATATGATATGTTGAGTGAGGCTTTCTAGGGATAGAATCTAGCTAGTTTTACTTCTTCAAAGGAAATAGTATTCAAGAAGTATCCCAAACAATAAAACACTTGTGTGCTAGTCAAGCCACTGAAGTCAAAATTAAGTAACTACTTTGAACATTATCTACATGGCAAATTTGACCAGGGGTAACTATAGAGTCTGCGAGCATTACACTGCCCCACTATTATCTCACCCACCCATAGAGGCTCCTTGCTCCAACAGAAGCAGAACCAAATATTCTTAAATTAGGACTGTCTGCATCAGATGGTGACATACCAGCATAATTCTAGTGCTTTAAATTCACAATCTAGATTATTATTTATGAGGAAATCTCCAGCCTCTTCTTAGAAGTGCTCTGCATTACAAAGCTTTTGTGATAGACAGAATTCTGCGGATAGACAGAAAAGAAAAACACGCACCACGGAAGCGCGTGTGAACTGACAACAGATTCACATACCACATCTTTATTTTTCCTGCAGTCAGCGACCTGCCATACATTACAGAAAGAAAGTGCTCTTTAAGATACATATATTGACTACAAGATCATACAATGTATCACACAGAGATCTTCTGTCTTCTACATACTATACTTTCCAATGAAAATGTCTGTCAAATTATCATTATAGGAGCACATACATTTTGCAGAACTTGAAAAACAGTAAATGGCAGCTAAGAACAGAAGTGATCTCACAGTTTCAGAAATCCTGATGTTTTTCCTCTCCCCCCACCCCCCAAAAAAAAAAAAAAAAAAAAAACTGCAAAATCAAATCTTCTGCATTGCAGACCAGTGGAACATAAAGAATACTCACGTGGTCTGACACACAGTTGAATTATCACAGAACTGCTTACCATGCTTTCTGTGTTTGAAAATATAAAGCAACTGCAACACTTTCGGTGTAAGCAGCATGGTGTGCTACACACCGTGAGCTCTCAGGACTGCATGATAAATCAAAGAACTGACCAGTAAGAGGTGAAACCCTTCCTTCCACATCCTGACAAGTGTTGGGAGTCACCAGGCTGCAATCTCAACATCAGTGATCCACCCAAGCAGCATGTTAAATGAAACGAATGGTGCAGCAGAGATGGCTGTGCTAGACTGCATTTCTCTCCCCCAGAGATCATCCTTCTGTGAACAGTGGCAGCACCACGCAGTGCTACGCAAGACATGCAGGGTCCACGCTTTTTATTTTTTCATATTCGTGCTGAAGAACAAAGCAGTACTCATGTCTCACACTACCTGCCTCTTTGGGGACAGAGAGGTGCAAT
Source organism: Crypturellus tataupa (assembly GCA_034781795.1). Lineage (NCBI taxonomy): Eukaryota > Metazoa > Chordata > Aves > Tinamiformes > Tinamidae > Crypturellus > Crypturellus tataupa. The sequence continues at coordinate 3,514,789 of JAWLRI010000274.1, forward strand.
GCAATGGGCAGTCACCAACACGCTTCTCTTTATATACAAAGTAAATTTACTTAGCAAAGTAGAAAAAATGCAATCACAACCTATCAGCACAAGTAAAATACAGACACGGAAAACGTTAAAATGCAGGTATTTACAGGGAAAAAAAATGTCTCTTAACTACCAAGTGCAAATGTATTTTAAAACTAGATTTACCTCGAGGGATTCCGAGCGCAAGTCCTAATTGCAAGGGCTCCCTGACTTCAGTTACCGCTGAAATCCCCCCCTGGAGCAACGCCTCGCAGCGCTCCCCGGCAGGACCTCAGCCGCCAGCTACGGTGCCGCACAGAGCCAAGGCGAAGCCGTTTTCAAGGGACTCAGCTCAGCCGTCGCGGGAGTGAGCGCCGCAGGCCCCTGGCCGCCTCACGCTGCTCGTGAGGGTCCAGTGCGACCGTTAAACGGCTGCGGCGCGCGGCCGCCTCACGCGCTCGCGGCGTCCAGCGCGACCGTTAACGGTCGCGGCCGCCTCATGCGCCCGCGGGCGTCCACCGTGACAGTTAAACGGCTGCGGCGTGCGGCTGCGTTGCCCCGTGCGCCTGGCTCGTCCTTCCCGAGGATGCTACTTGTCGCAGCGGCGGAAGGAAGGAAGGAAGGTAAAGACGCCTGGAGCGCTGTTGCCTACCTGGCGGCGCTGCGCGGGGAGCTGCTGGTGCTGTAGGCAGCCCCGGACGCTGCGTGCGAGAGGACTCGCCATCTCCCGAGCGGCACCAAGCCAGGACGGAGCACGCAAGAGGAGGACAAGGTGGCCGCCGCCATGTCGCTCCCACCGGGCGGAAGCGCCGCCGCCACCGCCGCAGTTGAGCGGCGAAGGGAGGAGCCAAGGCAAGCGGCGAGCCCGGGGCGGGGTGCTGGCAAGGCCCGTGCCGGGCTCCACGGTGGCCACGGCGTCGTCCGTGTGGCGGAGGAGCCACGCTGCCTCGGGGGCACGATGAATACGCAGAGCTCAAACTGCGCGGCCAGGGCAGGCGAGCCTGTGGGTGTGTGTACCGGAAAGGCGAGCAGCGCAGCTCTGTTCCTCTGGGGCACCTGCGATGCTGCGCTGCGTGAGACTGGCGGGAACTTCTGCAAATGATGCCCTTGGGCGGGACAGAGGGCATCGTTCCCATCATTGACCCCCTGAACTTCATTCCCGCTCAAATGTGGCATGGCCTTACTTTACGGCAGATTTTTGACTATGTGCAAAGGGGAAAAAGAAAAAGAAGGCCTAAAATCTCCTATTCAAAGTACACAAAAGTACAAAAGTAGTGACAGCCTCATCTACAGAATTGCAGCAAATGAAAATTGATAAATTCCTTTTGAAGATGTTTGAAGCTGTTTGGCTTCCCCTAGAAGCTGCTGCATCTAGTAAGGTACGTGTAATAATGCTGTTTTATAGAATCATAGAATCATGGAATGCTTAAGGTTGGAAGGGACCTCTAGAGATCATCTAGTCCAACCCCACAGCACACACAGGGTCACCTAGAGCATGTGGCACAAGGCTGCATCCAAGCGGGTTTTGAAGATCTCCAGAAAAGGAGACTCCACAACCTCCCTGGGCAGCCTGTTTTAGAGCTCTTTCACTGCACAGTAAATACTGCTCTTTCTTACCATGTCTTAAAAACAATATAAGTGCATCATTGATACAGGAGTATTTACAATGACCAGCTAGCAAGGCATAACCTAGAAAAAGTGATCATATTACTGTTGCTCAAGATCCACTGAATATATTACATAGAAAATCTTGCAACACTACTACAGTAATACATATCAATGGACGTATTAGCCACAAAAAAAATGCACCAATGAAATTGGAACGAAGAATAAAGCTGAAAATAGGAGGCAATACAGTTTATGTAACAGTTAAGGGAGAGCTAAGCATTGATTATTGTGAAGAAAGTGGGTTTTCTTAACAGTTTGTCTTTGAATATATTGTGCTTTGTGTATTTTTGTGCAGGTATTATAAGGATGTATAACTTGAAAATATGGCTTTGGTCATTAACGACTTCTTCAGTTTAAAATGATTTCTTAATTGTTTTTGTGTATGAAAAGGAATTCAGACATGGCTGTTTGAACACTCACTCTTCTCTCATTTTGTGGAAATCTATATTAGGAAATGTTCCATTATGAAAAAAAAAAATCTATGCTTACTTTGTGAATAATTTCTTCTTATGTCTTGGGAATATTATGCCTTTCCATTCACTATTCCACTTTCTTCTCTCTTTGTTCTTCCCAGCTGCTAGAAGATGTATAAGACAAAGAGGTTTAGAGTAGGAATGAACTGCCCTATTTCTTAAACTCACTTGAAGAAAAACAGAGTCTATGTCATTGTTTTCAGTAACCACTAGATAGTCTATATTTTAATAAACTTTTTTTTTGCTGTCTTTTAACAGTCCTTTTCTGTATTGTACCATATTCTACTTCCCCTTACCCAATTTTTAAAGGAAAGCAGAAAAACCCATAGCAATGTATTTTAACAAATTCTGCCCAAGAACCTGTGACTGGGAATTTGCAGCACTTGCTGCTGAGTCTCCACTATAGCAGCAAGCCAAGGAGAAACGCTGAGGTTTGACTAGAGAGTATTAGGCATTTTTAAATGCAAGTAAAAGTGGGAGTCAAGGCTATTGTTGACATCAGAAAGGATAATAAAGGAAAAAAAAGTCACAGACTTATTTAAAAGATGCATATTTTAAAACTTGGACCACCATCACTTAGTCTTGGACTCAGGTGACATATATGTCCTTCAAGATATATATGCAAGAGTTCTTGCACTGACAAAATCTTAGAGTGAATCTATATTAAGGGTTTAGAATAGATTTTTTTCTATTCACTTTTGAAATGACTTTCCCCATCATTCCTAGTACCATACTAGATATACAGTGATCTTCTTGTTCAAGGATGTTCATGATCTTAAAGCACTTTAATATTTAGTGATGTTGCCAAATATCCATTAAAAGTCTACTAGTGTGTGGTCCTGATGTCCAAAATCTTTTCTGCTCTGTGCTGTCTATTATGACTGCTCTCCCTAGCCATAAAAAATGGTAGAAGTGTGAGGAGACAAAGAAAAGAGAGACAACGCATGCAGAGCTGAACACATATTAATGAAGAACTCTTCAGCCTTCAGGAACTGTTCTGGAGTTTTTGTTTGTTTGTTTGTTTGTTTGTTTTTCTGTCAAGAAGTGCTGATCTGCAGGAGGACTGAAAAGAAGGCAATATAGACCATTTCATAAAGCCTGAAGACTTCTCTTTTGTTAATACATGCTCAACTCCATGTTTATATGTACATGTACCTATGTTATTATGTACCGTGATGGTAGCTTGCCTGTCTTAGTGTCCTGTCCATCACCATCGGAAATCCTGGCTGTGTCTTTATGTCGTGTTTATAAAGCCTCTAATAATTATAAATTGTTTTTAGTGTCACGTTGCAAGTTAGTCACTAGGTGGCAGCAATGCCATACCTTAGTCCCCTTTACTCCGTTACTTGGGTCTGCTGTCTTTGTAAATGCAGTATTTTTAAGTTTGGTTCGAATGTCACCAAGAACATTATTGACGACCTTGACTACACCTTTTTCTAGGTTCAGAGCCTATGCATTTATCGAACACATGTTGTTCTGCAGGAAATGGAAGAGAAAGTAAAGACTTAAGTGTAGAGTCTCCTTCCTTGGAATATTCCGAAGCCGCCTGGATACAATCCTGGACAATGTGCTGCAGGTGATCCTGCTAGAGCAGGGCTGGGTAGAGTAGATGATCTGGAAAGATCCCTTCCAACCTTAATCATTCGGAGATTCTGTAAAATATGTATTATATTATATGAAATTTGATTTGATTTTAAATGTCAAAACAATATTATAGCACAACTGTTACTAATAATGACAACTATTCCTATATCCCAATAACTCTTTCTCTATACCATTACTCTTTATAGATCTATACCCAAACAAGAACAAAGTACCTAGTAGGTGCTTGAGCTCTTTGCTATGGATAAAAAGGACAGAAACAATACATTTTCAGCTTTGGGAAGCATCTCTCAAGTTTGATGGCATATCTTATTTGAGTTTATATTCTCCTTTAGATTATTTTTTAATCATTATGAAATAAGAATATTACCAAGACTTTTAAAATCTAATTCAATCTTCCATAGATCTTATGTTACAGATTATTCTTAAAGAAAGATCAAGGGAAATTGTTTTTCTAATAACATGTCCCAGCAAAACATAAGAGTGTTTTTTTGTGTGGCTCTTACTCTGTTATGCAGATATAACTAGCACTGCTATTGAGAGAAAAATGAGAAAATCTTTATTCTTGTGACTCTTTAAACATCTCCAATTCATTTGCATAACTAAAAATAAGGAACTTACAAGGTCAGGTCACAATTTTCAACATGGCATTCTTGTTAAGAATTCAGATAAGGCTTTAGTATATCTAAAGGTAATCATGAGAGACACTTGTCTCCAAGCTCTTGGCATTTTATTTATTAAAAATATGCATATTGTCCAGAATCTTCCTGAAAAATCTGCATGTTACAGCTGCTTATATATCTATAAAATTTCATCACTCTTTATTTTGAAGGACTTACGGAGGTAGCAACCGTGATGTGCCAGTGGTACAAAGTTCTCATCAGTTTCTATCTGCCCTTTTGTGGCACAAAACTTCTATCTGATGCAAAATTAAAATAATTTCCGTCACTTATTGTTTGTTTTGATTTTCTTTCAGGCAAGGACAGATGGTGCCTTCAAATGTTTTGTTGAGGGCTGAAGATGTATTTTGTTCATAGTGAGTTGTGAACAGCTGTATTTTATGTCTGAGGTGAGTGGCTGATTGAACATGATGAGCATGTAATTTAGAGTGGTCAAAACAGAAGGGGAATAGCTAGAAATTGTTTACTGAGATGGGTTGGGGTGAGGCAGTGGTGGTTTGGGGTTAGCCTGTGCTGTTTTTTTTTTTTTTTTTTTTTTTTTTTTCTGAAAGACACTTTTATGAGCTTTTATAAACTGGTTGTATCTGTGTTGGAGGACCCAGGTGCAGGCAGGCTGCAGAGTGTAGCAGGAGTACAGAAAAAAAAGCACTCAAGATTCTAAGCAAAAATGCAGTCGATCCTGGGTTTTGACTTCTGGAGAGAAGGGCATGGGAGAAAACTTATAAATAAATGCTCAGAACATTCTGGTTTGTTTTAAGTGTTTAAAGTGTTCTTTGTGGTAGTAAAAATGTATTTAATACCCTTATGGTAATGGAAGCAATATCCCTGGAAAGAAGAAACCACAGGTCAAAATGAAAGTGCATGTTAAAGCTGGAAAAATATGGTATGTTACATGATCTTAAGGATCATGTATGTTACATGATCTAAAGGAATAATCAGGCCTTCTAAAATAAATTATTTATTCAGTACATTTCTCAGCATCTGCATCTGTTTACTTTCACTGGAGATTTTTAAAACTTTGCTGATGTAATGATATTTTCCTGGTCTGTAGGCTAGAAATTTTACCACTTTAATTTGGATGTAATTGTAGAGCTGTTTTAAAGGTAATATTTAATGAAGAAGAGAGGAGTAGCAAAATTGTTGGAATAAAAAAACAATGGTATGGGTTGATGAGCTTTGCTTATGATGCCACTGGTTCTGTGTGGAAAACTTGTATGTTATTTCTCCTCTGTGCAAAACTTTTTTTGTGCAGGGCATAAGAGCCTTTCTTTAGCTTAACTGTGAGAACTGCTTGAACTACAAGGCCTTCACTGGGAATGTATTTGCCTACTATATTCTAATAATACTGGCAACCTCCAGACCTTACAAAACTGCTGCCAGCTTGGCAAGTTAAATCCTGTTTCCATGGTCTACAGCTACATAGAACAATCCGATTTTTTTTGGCCATTCCTCTAAACAAATTAAATGTTTTCAGTTAATTGAGTTTATTACAATGCTGCACAAATACCATCAGAGTTTGGGTTGCTTCAGTCACTTAAAGGTGGAACTTTTGATGGAAACTCTCTTTCTGACTCCAGATTACAGGTCAAAGAAATAGTTGCAAGGGTTAAATCCATTTTTAAACTGCAGGAATAGACCTGATATGTCTGTAATTTTGGCTGTATCCGAGCACTTATGTGAAGCTCTGAGGCTACTGTCAGGCTTAAATTACTTCATGATTGATATTTTGGGTATTTCAGAGAACTGATATCATCAAGCTTATTTCCAGTGAGGGACTCTAAAACGTGGTAGACTTTTCATGTTTTTGTTTTGCTAGCGTTTATTGTTGGGCAATATGCTCCCATGCTGAAAACTGGGTGGGAGGCAAAAATCCGAAGTTGCACAACACAATATTTTTCATTACTGTTTTAGTAGATTAGTTTGTGTGTGAAGAGAAAGATATGACATAGAACAGGAGGGAAGAATTATAACAGTCTTCACTGACCCGGTTTTCAAAATGGCATATAAAATAGGCATCTGTTTCAAGAGGCAAATTACCTCTTTTACCTCTCTGGGTTGTTGCCAGTTTCTAGCTCCAGTCTTTGGGGCACTCCAGGCAGTATGTACTAGTGAAAATTCTGCTCTAGACACTTGGAATTTTGCAAATTTCTGCTCCTCTGGTCAAATGAAACCCGACATACCCTTTTCTGCAACCTCTATTATTCCTGGGACAATCATTCAGCAAAAGGAAAATGTGGTGATGGTAATTTCCAGTAGGCTGTATCCTCTAGAGGAAACTACGTGTACAGACATACTGCAGTTGCAGTGAGTGCTTTGGGTTTGTATTGCAGTAAGACACTACCTGTCTGTCTGTGAGTTTTCTACGAGAGAGAGAGGGTTAGGGGCTCTGCGGTAGAGCCAAGTACATACCGCTTTCATAAGAATAGTTATTTTGGATGAGATACATCTAGCCCAGTTTACTGTTTCTGATAGTGCCCAAAAACTTAATTCTAGGAAGATTATAAAAGGACACACGTAGCAAGAGTTTTCCAGAATCACCTTTGTGCTTCCAGCAATTCGTTTCTCAAGGACATTCTGAGCAAGGCAGCAGTCTTTGGACTTTTTGCCATAAGTCTGAACATTATCTGTAGGAGAGTCTTATAAACTTCTAATATTTACAATATGCTATTCTATGACTTGGTTATATGTTATGTGTTTTTTTGGTTTCGAGACTGTTTGCTGGAGTCAAGCAAATCTTTGCGTCTGTATAATCTTAAAATATTAAAATAAAAAAGACTAAGTATGGGCTACTTGCTACAGTGGCCTTTCAGTACAAATATTTATCTATATGTAACAATGCTTTAAATAGGATACACTTCCTTCCCCAGTCTTTTACAAATGTCACAATACTGTCCCAGAAGAGCCTAATTTGTCATTATAACCTAAATAGAATAGAATGTTGGTTTTCAGGCCTTCTTGCTATTTTTGCCCATGACGAGCCAAAAGGGACATTCATCCCTCTGGCATGGCCTGTGTAGCCCCTATTGAAGTAAAAACACATGGTAAAAAGCTCTTTATTGTACCCTGGCACTCGGCTGTATTCAAGCAAACCACCCAAGGGGAATTGTGAATACAAGCCAAAAGGAGAAACAAGTAAATTACAGAAAACATAAAGACTGGAAACATGTGTTTGATTTTGTAATTACTTTTGTATTCTTGTCTTTGTTATAACCACGTATCATACATGAACACAGCAGGGTTTGAAGAATATGGGAACCAAACAAATGGATTACTCATTCTGGGTAAAAATATAGGAAGATTTACGACCTCATATTCTGGTCCCTTTCCATCACCAGACCAGACCTGGATTATGTTTTATATTCTACAGAATGGCATAGATCTTGGCAAAGAGTCTTCTGCAGTGCAGACCTGCAAGGGTTCACACAGGCTCCTCTCTCTTCTTGGCTATCTGGTATTGTGAGGAGAGCTATGGATATGTCATTCCAGCTTCTGAGCTTTGTTCCCTGAAAATCCACAGACCTGTTGATGTTTCGTCTGCCATCCTAGTGCAGCCAAGCAAACTGAATTCTTTCAGGAGTTTTAATTAAATTAAAAACTAATTAAATAATTTGCTTGCACACCAGCTTTCTGTTATTGAATCACAAATAGAATAGATTGTGCCAGATCAGTCATCCTACTAATGAATGGTGCCCTATGTTTAATATATCTGTAAACTTGTTGTAATTAGGTAGGAAAGCACAGTCCAGTGATGCTGGGTGAGTAGAGATTTTGGAATGTTAATTAATCATTTCATCTTGAGCAAACAGCTGTAACTTCCTCCTAGAAAACAGTATGCCTAGAATCAACTCAGATATAGATATTCATAACCTTTCTTAGAAATTTTTAAAGGTCTGGGGATACTTCTTCACTGGGTTGCCTGTATTCTAGTAATATAAAGGCATGCCTGAAAACACTCATAAAACAGAACAGTTTATTTTAAGGGGTTTATATCAGAGAATTTTGCATGTGCACTCATATGTGAGTGAAGGTCAGTTTCTCTTAACGATTTTTCATACGAATATTCATAGCTGTTTAGGTGACAATATCCTATAAACTTTCCTTCTTATGCAAAGAAATACCAGAGGTTTTGGGCAGTGATATTACTGTGTCTGGCACTTTGATACACTATATCTGTGAGAAGATCCAAAGCCGAAGTAACACCTCCTTTTTACGTTAAATGCCTCAAAGTTAGCAAGCAATGCACTGGATTCTCAATTCCCTGCAGTGTTCTGTTCGCAGCTACCTGCTTGACCACAGGTTCTCTGAAGTGGCACTTACTGGGTGGAGTAATGGGGCCTGTTTTGTTTTAGCCCAAGTCTGCTTAATCTAGGGTAAGCTCAGTCAGCATGAGCACTACATCAGTAGGAAATTGAGCCTACTAACTGCATGAAAAAAGTGGTCTAATCAATTTCCTATTCAATAATGCTTAGATATCCATATACTGAAGAAAGGGCTTTTTTTGGAGAACGGAAATGTTTTCATCTAGTGCAGATTTTGTGATGGGGTAGCCCTGAGCAGCTCTTTCCCTTTGTGTCCTCTCATGCAGAGGTCAGGCGCATGTATTGATGTAAACCTGAGTTTGAATGAAATGAGAAGTTTTCCAGTTCTTCAGAATTAAGAACTTAATACTCATCTAGTCATGTTTTTATGTCTAAAGTAGATTCGAAATGCAGGTCTGTTTCTCTGTTCAGTGAATATGCATGATACAGCTTTAAACAGCTAACATACAGCAGCAAACTTGAGCTTATTTTGAAGAGCTACTCTACAGGATGGATAGATAAAAATTATAGTGTCCTGGCAGATGTTAAGAAAAAAATGTCAAATTGATTAAGCTGATTATGCATATCAATAACAGAATGATTTTGATCGCTGTCCCCAAAACTCATAAGGATGTCTCTGGGCCTACTCTTTACAGAGAGCTTTAGTGGGTATATCCCTGTTAGCAACAGGCATGGCAGCACTGCAGTGCCTGTTCTCTCATTCCTTGTATCTCAGTCCCTCCTACCATGGCAGAGTTCTTGCACTGCTTCAGGCCTGTGATCAGAGTCGTTTTCTGCTTCTTAAGGAGCAGCTAAAGATGTCATTGCCCAACTGCTCTGCCAGATTTTAACTGTTTTGAATTAGTTTTTAGTTAGAGGGCTTTCAGTGTGTGAGGTAGGTGTACTGGCAGAAAAAGAAATGTTCCTTGCAGCACTTGCAGCCTTTGCTTAAAGTCTCAGGCAGCAGCACCCTCAAATGCTGAAGCCCAGAAGTCTTTCATGGTGCAATTAGTAAGTGTGCTTTAGTTTGAAACAGACACCAACCTTTAATTTTACATCTTCTAGCACTATAAGAACATTACTGTTTTGGAAGGAACATTTTTTGCTTGCCTAAGTAGGGAAGCATGAACAATAATATAACGATAGTTGCATCAGGATTACTCTGGATAGGTTTTTCTTACTTGCAGAACCCTCAGCAAGTTCAACCACTATGTTCATATTTTAAACTTTTAATCTGTGAGCTCACTTAGGCTCCTAAATTCCTCTGATTTTGAGTTTCATTTTTATGTGCTTACATCACTTCTGCAGATGATTTTCACTCAAAGAAGTTTTTGAGGTTATTTGGAACCTCTTGTCTCAAATAATTATTTTTCAATTTACTTCCCTAGCCATTTCCTACTTGTATTAGTTTTCTTGTAATGTGCTTTTTAAGGTGTGCCAGCTTTTTAACTTTTTGCTTTTTCCATCCAACCACAACAATACTGAGGAGGTACATAGTGAGGTAGAAATACCTTCAAATAAAACAACTCATCCGTCAATGTAGACATGACTAAAACCTTGCTTTGGAATTGGGGACGATTTGATCTCAAAGGTATAATCTCAGTATTTCTCTACACATATTGCAAGCCCCATGGAATAGCAGAATTTCAAGAAAGATGGCAATGAAACTTGATTGGGATGTGCCACTCAGTTCCTGTCCATTAGCAAATTTAAAATATATAAATCCTTGCAATACATTGCAATACATTGTTATTCGTGGGCTACTGAGAAAATGTTGCTAATAGTTAAGACATGATGACTCGTAAATAGGGTGTGCCTTTGGAAAAACCCTGAAATGAAAAGAATGCTATTGCACAGAAGTAGAGAGAACTGGTATTTTCCATCGTTCAGTAACCTACTGGTAGCTGATATGGGTGAGTTCATCCACATGATAGTTAAATATATGGCAAATATGACAAAAGCAAAAGCATATACAGGCAGGGTTCGCTGGTAGTGTAATTTCACTGTTTTCAGTGGAACAAAGTCTATATAGAACTTTTTATTTTTTAGTATCAATAGATTAATCAAATTTAAGAGTTTAAGACTCTTCTGCAATGATACGTCTCACACCTTGTGGGTGAGACATGTTATATATCATGTGGATTAGGACAAGAAGTCATTGGAAAAGTAGACAAATAATCCAGATCCTTGCAAAATTCCCATAAATTTTAGGAACTGTGAATTTGCAATCTTTGACATGGCATAGCTACTTAAGAAGAGCCCGAGCTTTTCCTGTTAACATGAAACACCTACTCTTTAACCACCCCATTTTCCCTTGCAGAGTTTGAAAATAGTCTGATAATGTAGGAAACATTGTTAGATTCAATAATGTCCAGTTCCTGTTTTGTGCAGAAGAGAGTGTTAAAATGCATCTTTGACGGGGAGAAAAAAAATTGCTGTGGTGAAACTCTGCGAGTGAATCTTCTGCCAGAAAGACTTGCTTGTCACTTAAAGTAAAAATAAATGAGAAGAGCATTTAGTATAAATTTCTTGTTGTAGACACTATTATAATTCTAAGTAGGAACTGCATAATGTGAAAAATTCAGTGGAAGAATTTTGCGTTCTCTTCAGAATAAATTATTTGCTAACAAGCCCAAGTTTGCTAGGAAAGTTTTAGAGATGCATCACCACAGTGCTGTTCTCATGGTCAAACAGAGCACGTTTTTGAGTCTGTAGGGATGTTATAATCTTCCTTAATCAAGTGCAAGTACAATCTTTCAGCACTGTACAGCATCAGAAGAGAGGAGACCCCCATCACAATTCTTCTGGGATAATTACAACTTCAGTTTCTTATCATTAAACCAAACGTGATAATTGTTCTTTATCTCCCCTAAGGGAGATTCAGTCCCTTATTGTAGAAAGCTTGAAGTTATCTAAAAAAAATGCCTTTTTGTTTTCATATATGTTAGCATAACTCTGTTTATGTCAGAGTGAAATGCGACCTACAGTGCATAGCAGCTTCATAGTATTATAGTTAAAAGGCATCCTTAGTGTTATGGCAAAAACACTCAACTCTATTTGACAGTTAAATAACCTCAATATTTTTACTATATAGGGAAATATAACAGCCTAAGGAAGAGTTTCTATTTCCATATACTTATGTCTCCCAATTATAGTATTTGATCTAAATAGTAGATCAAGATCTACTTGATCTACTATAGTGATATGATATAGTAGATAGTCTACTATAGTAGATAGTGATCAAGTAGATCTACTTGATCTACTATAGTAGATCTAATCTAAGAGATATTATCATTACCAACAAACCATATTTTTCTTGTCAATGGACTTTTGTTCCCTTCTGGCTTAGGATGAAATGGGGAGATATGATCCATATAGATTCCGAGCAATGGCTTGTATAATATTAAAATGGCTGAAAAAAAATTCAGTTTCTTCACACATTATGATTTTCTGCATATGAATAAAGAATTGCACATATACTCACCATCTTACTTTAATACTGAAAATAAGTAATTTTTATTTAGTGTGTCACAAGCCTAACAGGTGAGCCATTAGGTATATTGTATTTTATCTCTTAGTGAGTCATTATTTCCCATGTAATTTGCTTTATCGGCCACCAGAAAGCCACATTTCCTTCTAACACATGATGACACAGGTAATAATTTAGAGTGCCAAAACGCATGCTTTAATGAGTCAGGCCAGTGCAGGCATAATTAGGAAGATTCCACAAGCCTCTAAGGAATCTTTACTATTTCAATCTTAATACTTCCTTCTTTTCCAAAATTCCTTCTTTCTCTTCCTCTAAATCTAGACCTACCCATCTGGTTTCCCTGTTTGCTCTGTTTTCCTCGTTAATCTGTTCACGTTTTCTAAAATACTATTAATATTAGCTCCTCTGTGGAACCCGTATCAACTGAGTAGCTGCAACATATAGCTGAAAAGCAAAATACTATAGAAATAGAAGCTTCATGGAAAGCCCATTGCAAGAGATTGACTTTCCTAGGATTTTGATGTAAAAACTTCCTCAAGGACTTTTCATCCAGTCTCATTAGCTGGACTGACTAAGATGAGGGCAGTTTGAATGGCATCAGTTTGTTTTGTATTTATCATTGGCTTTTTCTAACCATGGTGCCAGAAAACGTTTTTTAAGAAGTTATCATTGTGCAAATCCTCACATCAAGATAGGCAGTTTCCCAGGAAAGACTGAATATGGAACTGCTATACCACATGGGCATCTGCATAGTCATAATGGTGGGCAGTTATCTTTGCAAATGCTAACTGAGGACTATGGGAAATCACACTAATGAGGAGTTTTCTTTTTTTGTTTTTGAAAAGCAAGTCAGTGGAAAAGGCTTCTGAAATTATAGTTTTTCTTAATTTCCTTGATGTGAATAATTCAGCAGGAATTTATGCACCAGCTCTAACATGGTTGTTGTGCACAGTAATAGTATGCTCTCTCAATGTGTGGTTACTCCCTTCATCATGTTGCACAGTTTCTAAATCATTCTGCAAAAGAGGAAGTTATAATTTCCTTCTATTTCAAGCTGACATTGATATTCATATGGTCAATCTGGCATCTAGGCTATGAAATCAGCAGCATGAGGATTGGAAAGTTGACTCAGCGAGCTTTGTGAAACACACCACTGTGTTTTATTGCCTTTATTTTTTCCATGAATCTTGGGGGAAGAGTTCTTCAGCTGTTCTTACGCAAGGTGACCATACTTTGGCCATGCTTTGTAACCCAGAAATATTTTATTCCAGATGCAAAGAAGAAACTTCTTGAGCTAAAGAGAACACATTTGCATTGAACAGGCCTCATAGGATTTTTCCTCTTCATAGCTTCATAGTAATGATTTTTGCAACTCCCCTCTAAAAGGCCACACAGCAGAAATGTCATTTCATAGCTGCTCATCTGTAATGCACAAACCCATCTGAAGTCTGGAATAGCTTTACACAGCAGCCTAAATTGAACTGAACAACTTATTTTCAGTACATGATACATTTTACAAAAGGTAGCAGCATTAGTGGACACTGCAGCAAAATGACTGCCTAGGATTGCAAGCTTTTTCCTCTGTACTATCTGGAAGGGTTAAAGCTTAGGTTTAATAGCAACTTCAGGCTTGATCCCTGTGATAGCTGCTCATCCTATTGGAAGATATAGCCTTAAAGAAATACCCTTCCTGAGTCTTAACACTTCAATTACATATTTTGTTCTTCCAACATATTCTGTCAGAGCAGTGCAATATTCATCCATCCCCAGCAGAGAACTTTAATAACACCATGGGAATCTCAATATACAAAATCGCTACTGAGTTTTTTCACACACACATGGCATTTTTGTGATTTAGATTTCCCCCTTTTTTGTAGAAGTAGTCATCAAAAGACTACTATTACTATGAAGATTGCAAAATAGTGTTAGGAACAAAATTTTGTAACTTTGTCGCAGAGGCTTCTGAAACAGGAAATAAAATTGCTGATTGATTTCCCTGACTTGGAGAGAGAACAGAAACCTTTTGAGTTCACTGGCTCCATTATCAAGGACCAAGAATTCAAGGTGACTGCCAATACCAAAAATAGCCATATGGGAATGGATTTTTTTTCATAAATGAAACTTAGGTGTACTCAGATTAGACATAATACAAATAGGTCTATTTAATCAATTTTAGTAGATCCTATGATCTATGAGGAGCTTCATCCTTCTGTTGAATCATTTCAGTCTCTCACAGTTGCTAATATTTTGTCATGGGTCTTTCATTTTTAACTTGCCCAGTACTTGTAATCTGAAGGACACCCTCTATTTCTCAAATGGCAAAACAAAAACCAGGAGCCCTGGCGTGCCTGTGTAAGAGCTGGCTCTGGGAGGACTCCCTCCTCCACGTGTGTGGCTGCAATGGGGCCTGCATGAACTGTCATGGTCCAGAGACTCAACCAGTGCTTTGGGAGGAACCATATATCTGTCTCCCAGTTCTCATATCCCTTGACATGCTAAAAATATTGCTATAGCTGTGTCACTTTTTGATGGGAGTGCAATATGTTTGTCACAGATACAAAAAGACAGAAAGTTTTGACGCGTGATTAACTTCTCTGCTTTGAAGTGACCCAGACTCCATATGTATCATTTACCAACAGAGAGCCCAGCAGTTGGTTCACCAGAAGTTAAGCCACATCTCAAAGGAATATTGTCATCCTGGGCACAGATTCTGTCTTGCAACATAACAATAAGTCTATTTTTCTTTCACATCAGTGATTTTTGTGAGGCAGATTCTTACTACTTAAGAAATAAAAATTGTCTGTTATGTGTGGATGGCCCCCTAAAGTGCAAGGAAAGTGCCATGCAAACAACCACAGAAATCTCCTTTTTACAATTAGGCATTGTCACCTTATAACAAGATTGAGTTTTTCTCGCAAAGATCATTATTTATGTTGAAGAAAGACTAGCTTAATCAGAGTACATGCAGAGAAGAACTCTGAAAGTGATTATAAGATTAAAGTATTTATATTTTGCAGAGAGATAAAAAAAATCTGTTAAGAAAGGATTTTGGGGGGGCTTTTTACAGATGCATAGCTGAGGAGGGAAAGAAAGAACCATTTATGCAGAGGATTTATAGAGGAAAACATCAAGAGATTTTTAATTACTGGCCAAGATAGATTAGAAATTAGATGAAGTTTTCTAAGTATTCAAGTAGTTATATTGCTATAGGTTCTTTCTAACAGCAGATATAAGGGCCAGGTACCTAAATCTTTTTAAGATAATGCCCCAGAGAGAGGCAGTTAAGTTAGAATCCAAAACTGCGGGTTTGGATAGAGCACACAGTCTCACACAAAACTGCATTTGTCAGACATTTTTTCATTAGCACTTTCTCCTGCAGCATGAAAGCAAACTAAGCAAAAACACCTGCCTTATTTCAGTTAAACAGTTAAATCTGAATTAAATATTTCTTTGAGCCAAATACTATAGTGGAAAATGCAGCATCTTTTTCAATAAACTTGGAAGAAAAAGCTTCCTACAGGAAAAAGCTTTTTCAGTTATCTGTAAACATGTACTCTTAATAGCAAATCTGTTTTTTTTCTTTTTAGTCAGTAATCAGGCAGTCCTTAAATAGCCTATCATGCTACACAGCTGAGAAGTCATCTCTTGAATTTGTTTGGAGACCTACAATGTTAATTTTCGGCAATTTTTCATGATGTTCTACATACATAAGAGCCAAAAATGTGTCTGTGTTCAAATGGAGAAAGGACATTTTTCATTTTAAAAAGAAAATAGTGTTCAAATATGTTATTTAAATGGCAAGTATATTTCAGAAAAATACTAGTATTACTGAAAATTAATTTTAATCTAGGTTATTTCCATGTTTTACATATCAACTCTAAATATTGCATAGTCTTACAGAATTTGATTTATTGTGCATTTTTATGTTATTTTCCCTTACCTTTCAGCCCCCCCAGTACACCATGAATAAACCCTCACAAAAGTATGCAGGTGACAAAACACCGAACACATTTCATTCTGCTTGAAATATTAGAGAGGCTTCTTACACATTTTCTTTCCATTTTATTTCTGAGAAGTTGAGTTAGTGGCTACTAAAATCCTTCTGTATGGAAGCGTCTACAGTATTCATTATATAGAGTATTATATACAATATGAAATATTGTATATAGAGAATATATATTATAGAGAGAGTATTATATATAAAACAATAGAATCTATAGTATATTAATAGTCATATTTGGTGACAAATACAGAATTACTAAGACTCTGTTCTTTTAAAGTTAGCAATATACTCAATATACGTAAGATAAAAAAAATTGTTTTTAAACACTGAAATCCTACATCATTTGCTTCACTTCATTGAACATGCTGTCTCTAAGCAAGTAGTTGATATTGAGGAACTCCTTTTTTTTCTTACTCCCCGTCCCCTTTTTTCTTTCCTCTTTTTAATTTCAGTAAGAATTTCCTTTGGTTAATGTTTCTTTTCTTTGAAAGCTACTCTTAAACCGAAGCACTCTTAAACTAGGCCAAACTGTATTTCACAGCCCTATAGAACAGAGCTCACAGGTGCTTTGATATGGCAGTGAAGGACAAATTTCTGGTATGGCTAAACTTGTGCAGGTGTTTCCCACTGACCAGAGTAAGGCTGGGGCTTGTGTAGAATGTTGCTTTAAATGCCACCGCAGTCAACACAGTGTAAAATATTGCCATAAAAATGCCAGTTTACTAGTGTTGTGACAGGCTATAGACTCCATCGTTTTCCCTTCACTAACAATTTCTGCATGGAGAGGAATTAGAATAAGAAAAGCAAGAGTAAAACTACTCCTGACCTGGGAGACACTTAAAGGTTAATAGCATTTTGATACAGCTTTGGCTTGTTTGCAGAGATGCCTCTGTTTTCTTTCCTCATGTCATTTGTTGAGTGAACTGTAATGCAGATATTGTAATGAATTACTGCAGGCACAATACAGTGAGATTAATTTATGGATATATAAAATAGAACAAAAATCAGACTCTCCTTTAGTGGAAAAAAAAATCTTTTTATGATTCTTTTTTGCTTGTTTAATTTACACTGATGGGAAATCCCTCAAAGCTATTATTACAAAACTATTAAGCTTGTACAGATAGGTATGGCGTATAATTCATCTCCAAGGTGATGCATCCATCCATAGACACAAGAGAAGCTCATCTTTCCCACACCCTGTCTCGCGGGCAGACCAGTCAGTGTGGGGCAGTTCTGGGCAATGCTTTTGTACTTACTGCTTTCAGGACTGTTCCTCCCCAAAGCCCAAATGTTGCCCCTGGTTCTCTTACAGAGCAGAGCACTATCCTCAGGAACCCTGGATCAATGTACTCATTGAATTGTGTGACATTACACAGTTTGTCTGGTTGCTAGTTCTTAATTAAAGGGAGATATGAGGTGGGCCTTGCTTCTGCCTTGTCTAAGAGTCAGCCAGCTCTGCTGCTTCTATATTGCTTAGTCTTTCATTACTCAGAGCACTGAAGATCTCACATGCATTGATGTTGATACTAAAGGGAATATATGAGGTGCTCTTTGAAAATCTGAAAAAATATGACCTTTGGTGGAACAGTTCCATTTCCTAGATAATTCTGACATATACCTGTGTAGAATCTTCTTGATTATCATCTTCACCCATTTGGCCTGGGGATCTAAACAGATCTGCTGGCTGTTCTTCAGTGTTGCTCTGCAATGCAATGAAGATTTCAATTAACATTGGTACCTGAGCAGGTCAGAGTAGAAGGTAGACAGAGGCCTTAAAGCTCAAGAGCTACCAACTTCTCAGCACTCGTAAGACGTACCTTCCTGTTGCTTGCTTTGACTACTTACATGATTTCCACTGTGTGGCAGTGTGGGCCCTTAGGAATGATTTCTAGGTTGGCCACATGCTTTGGCGACATTAATCCTTTGGCCGTCTGGATGCAGTGACATCGCAGCTCTGCTGCCAGCATCGTCTCTGCAAGGAAAGGAGAGGGAAGCTTATTGTGTCTGAAAGTCAACCCAGCTAACAGTCAAAAAAAATGGAGTAAAGAATACAGAAGGGATAGAAAGTTGATGAGGGATGAAAGCGTGTAAATCAGATGCTAACTATTTATGGGTTTAAGGTAGTGCCTTCACTGAGGGAGAACAATGTATCTGAGATCTGCAGATTTTGTGCACTTAACAATTTTAGGCAATTATCCAGGATTCCACAACATCAAGTGCAGTGAAAGAGCACTGGAATTATCAGAAGTGTACGAGACCTTTCTTATGAGAGGAGGGAAAAGCTAACTAAAGAGACAGACAACTAACTACCCTCCATGAATACATCCCAGAGATGAAATCTGTTTTGCCCAAAAGTCAACACTGGTCCTTAATGTAAAAGAGCCATTCAGCTTAGGAGCTTGATCAAGATACTGGAGAAGGTGTGAGGACCTCTGAAGAATCTACTCTGTGTAAGTAAAAGAAACCTAATAAGAACCTAATAAGCTTTAGAGTGGAGTTTAATTGGATTATGCCACATACTGTATAACATGCAAGACCAAGAACTGGACTTGCTACTACCTGACAGCCCTTTCAGACCCACGTTTCCCTAGTGAAGCAAAAAAGTTTTATCCCAGTTTTAGAGATTGGGCAGAGAGGTGAAGTTACCTAAGATTACAAACCAGGAAATTCATGCCTTTCCCAACTCCAGCACTACACTACCACTAAGATAGTGGGATATCTTTCTGGCTTCAGGTCAGTATAGCACAGGTTAAAATGTACAGTGATAACATTGTTCCTACAAAAACAATCTCCATCTTTGGCTTGAAATTTCTTATATTTGAACTATGGAATATATATGAATATATGGAATGTATTTGAAAGGGGACATTCACTGCTATTTAAGGCAACCTCAACAAGTAGCAAAGATAGGGTCTAGAAAACTGGAGGCAGGAGGTTCTTATTAAAATGACTAAAATCCCAGGAGCTGAAATTCCAGTCTGTTCATCAGTCCTCTGTTACTGTGGATAGTCTTGATAACCCTTTATACTAAACTGAAACCGCACATCCTAGGACTCTGTGCCATGACCAGCATCCACGCTCCTGTTAGATGACAGGCTTTGGAGAAGTGCAATATGGATCAAGCAAATAAAACAAAACCTTTTATCTTGTTTTATATCTCAATGTGATCATCTACCTGTTTCCTTCTATATTCATTTTTCTGTTCAGTTAAAACTACTTATGGTTCTTCTGGCAGAGCAACATGTCCCTTCCTATCTGACAGAAATTTGAATCAAATGCATTTCGACATGAAGCACTAGCACATGCAGAGCATCACTGTATAGCAACATCACCTTAATTAAAGTTTTCCATTTTAGATAGAGTCTACCTTCTGCAGACTCCACAGAGGAGAAGCTTCTCAAAGGATGCGTCAACCTTTACTGCAGGGGAGGATGAAGCAGTGTCCTTTTCTCCAGTGTCCATTTTTGAGACTGGCCATGGCATGTCCCAGCTGTGTTCTGTCCCAGGAGAGACTGACATGTGTGTCACTCCAACATGAAGCTAGGCTATAGCTGGAGCATATGTCCACATGATGCATAAGCTTGGCAGCATTACAGACCTTTAAACTCAGCATGCTTTCTGCCCACAAGATACTTCTGGGACTTTCCCAGCAGACTTATTTATTTATTTATTACCCTGGTGCTTCTCAGAAAGGAGTTCTAACAGATGGCTGTTGAATAGAAGGAGATAAACTAAAAACTAAGCTTTCATCTGCAGGGACTCGTACCACAGAACCACCCTGAAAAGTGGTAGCAGTGCAACATGCTACTGTTACTACAGACTGTTCTGTTGCAGGTCCTGCTTCTATTCTCATTTTCATCAGTTATGTAAATGACAAATTCATCTAGGTCAGTGAATAGCAGAGGACCGATAGATGTCAAGAAACAGGCCCTTGAATACAGTCTGTGGATATGTTTTCCTTAACCTACCATCTCAAACATAGTGTGAATATGGAAGTCTTGCACACCTTGTAAATCTTCTGTTTAGTTTGATCATATTGCACACAAATTGAAATATGAAGAAAAATAAATCAAATTTTCTTACCAGGAAAGAAGCCCATAAAAGCAAGAATCAGGAGAGCGCTTGCAATCTTGCTATCCATGACTGCACTCTGTGCTTTCCTACTGTGAACTGAAAACAAACTCTGCTCTGTCTCCAGACCCACATGGGACTGCTGTCACTGTTATACTCTGAAATTTGCTTCTCAAGCACATGCAAAGGGAATTACTTCTCACTCATGTCTTTTTCCACAACCAAATGAATATTGGGGAAACCTGAGGTGAAACAGCCTGTGCTAGCACACCTGGCCGCATGTCAGAGCCACTGTGCTCGCTCTTTTTCTAGCTGCCAAGAAAACAGGCAAATTCTCAGAGAGAATGAGCAGTAAGATATTAAGCTTCACTTCTCGTTAGCATTTCTATCTCACTGCTTGCTTCATTCTGTCCGAGTGCTGAAATACAGAACAGAATCAAGCTACTAGTAAACAATTAGTAGACATTTAATTGATTAAATTGCAGTTAATTGAAAAAAGCATTAAATGGTTAGGATAAGGAAGTAATAGGATTATCAAACTAAGATAAGGATGTTCGGTAATGTCTTAAATCTAGCTAAGTCTATGTTAGGCATTCAGTCCTGTGGGTCTTCTATCTTTGCATGATCAGGGAAGTATTCAGACGTTAGGACCACCTTGCAATTAGATACCGATCCAACACAGAATGAGCCATTTCTACCCGGAAAACTTGGAACCATTTGCAAGCTAAGAGACAACAGGCTTCTGTTTATATTAATAGACTAAGTAAAGCTTAAATCTGGTCTTGTGCAACATCAAGAGATCATCTAGGATATGTAATTATTAGCATGCTCCCTGGCACAGTTCTAGCCAATGTCAAGTACCATGGTCCTGGCACATTCAGAGGGCAATGTGCCAGGGAGACTTCCAAGCAGTCATTGTGGATGTGGGCTCACTACTGTTTGGAAAAAGAGAGTTTAGCTCTATGGCCAAGAGCCATGCCATGCCTCGGGTCCACAAAACAGATCTTGACTTCTTGCATTTACTCATACTGTATTTAAAAAAAATAAAAATGATGATTTTAAGAAGATGTTGCTTTTCAACACCTCTGAATAGGAGGAATTGTTGGAAAAAAAACTGAACTTGATCATTTTAGGCAGTAAGGAAATCAGCACCCACGCATTTCAATGAGAACTAATAATGCTTGAATCAGTATTGTTTTGCAATTCCACACAAAATCTGTGGAAATGCTGGATACAGCCACCATCTTCCCATGAACTGTTCTGTGCCCTTAGTCCTCCTCAGTGTTGCTATGTTCTTAGTCTAATGTGATTTAATACCTTCTTGCAAATCCCTTTGGATTTCTGGTTAATTTGGGCATTTAAAAATTGTGTGTGGAATTCAGTGCAAAGAGACTGTCTCTTATTATGCTTTTGCAGTTAACCCTTTTGAATGCATCTTTCTCCAGATCTCTTCTTCCCAAACCTTTCTTTATGTCTCTCTCAGAGGAAATGCATGCATTTGCCATACGGCTGGCCACTGTCTCCTGGTATATGATTAGGCATGCTTACTACATGCTGCTTTCAATCTCAATCCAGTCCTGCTTTCTGTTAAAAAGAATTGCTGGTGATTTTAATGTGCCTCAAATACCGTGTTCACAGAGAATTCCTGAAAGTGGAGCACTCAGCTCTATCTGGTGAATGTAGAAATATTTTGCATCATTTTGCAAGGAAATCATAGCTCAGAAAATGGAGAGATGCGTGTGCTGTTGTGTATATATATGTATGTTGGCATATTGTGAAACTGGTAATTTCATGAAATGACTAACATGATAATTTTAGAAAATGAGAACAATAGACAAAAATGTTATAAAATACCTAATTACCAGTATTTTGAGCTATTGAGTTAAAATTATGAGTAAGAACATTTTTTCAACAATATGCATGTAGAAACTCATTAGCTTTCAAAACCATACGGTAATATGTGTCAGTCTGCAAATCTAAGCTTATTTTCACAAATAAGGCTATTTCTTGGAACAGTGGAAAATTTTAGGGGTTTTTTTTTGCAAAATGAGTAGTTGCAGAGCTTCACTACCCAGGAGTGTTGCAGATGCCTGGCATTGAAGATGATCTTGGATTCTTGAAAGAGTAACTCTGACTGGGGTGCCACAACAGATGCATAGCAAATAGGACTCTTAAGGAGAAGAGCAATCTTTTTCTTTTGTTTTCTATCAAAGGAGAAAAATAGTCTAAGAAAAGAAAAAAGAAAAATATAAAAAGGAAACAGTTTACTAGAATAAATGTTCAGATAGAAAATGTTCTTAGGGAAGGCAGTAAATAACTCCAACCTTGGCTATCTGTCTGCCAAATTGTAACATGGTCATTTGGAAGCTGCTTATTTTCTGTACTGCCAGGATATGAATGTGCCAGTAAGGCTAGTCATTTCTTGAAAAGCTTTTAACTTCTAGGTAATTCTAGTTACAACTAAATGGAATAGCCAGTTGCATCGTAGATTATCTGTTATTCCAGTCAGTTTATGATTACATAATACATAGTTTATCAAGGTAGATTTGTATGCATACACAGGTGTATAAGTCTATATAGCTGTCGTATTGTAAAATTCACTCAGTGAAATTTTATACATTTCTTTGTATACATATGTATGAGTCCCCCCTCCCCCTCCAATTCTTTATTTATTTGGTTTTTCCCTGTGTCTTTGTCCAGCTTCCTTCTTTACTATCCCCTAACCTCCTCTCTCTCCAAGTCTTGCAAACATGAATGAACTGGATTTGGTATTCTTCTCAGATGCAGAACATCTTCTTAGCCCTGTTGCACCCTAACTAACTGTACTCATCTGATGCGTAAGTCAGGCAGAATAAATTCTTGACCCTGGGACAGTTTTTCAGTGTAGTAAGACTTTTTCTTTTCAAGTAGTAGGAAATATTCAATAGTAGGAATATGCTAATCATAAAAAAAAAAAAAAAAAGAAAGAAAAAGAAAAAAAGAAAGGATTTCTCCTTTTCTGAGTGATGTAGTGCTTTCTCCTAACAATAACAGCCTAATTATTGGACATTTAAATTGTGGCATTGCAGAAGGAAAAACTATCTTATACCACCTCAAGAAGTTTGCAAAAGTCATAATTTTCTCTGTGTCCACATCTGGAAAACATAACATCTAGTGCCATATGATAATCTGACTTTCCAGGTGAAGAGGAAGAAATAAGGAACAAGGATAATACTTTTCCACAAACATTTGCTTTTCTGTGAATTCTCTCAAACAAAACCTAGACTGTATTAAGAAGATATGCAGTTCTACATATGTCATCTTTTTTCAGTTGTCGCAGAAGAATACTATACAACTCAAATTGTCAGTGAGGCTGGGGTATAGTAATTTCTTCATTTATTTTCCTTTTGAAATTCCATGAGTGAACAGCAGCTGGGTTTGCTATTGTTAAATAAATATGATGTATCTCATAGTTGAGCTAAAATTGTTTGTATAAAATACATGAAGCATTATTAAAAAACAACAGGGATAGAGAATCTATCTTTTAAATAGTGCCTGGACTCCTTGTTAGATCTGAACAATTTGTTTTTTGTATAAATGTATTACAGCTTTCACTTGAAAACTGTCATGGTTTCTTCCTGCAGTAGAGACTCTTGTTCCTTCCCACTCAGCAAAATACATTTGTTTTTAAGCACTGCCCCAATTTAAGTTAAATCAAAATACAATTTTCTGCAATTTTTGAGGGCTTCCTTTGCGTCAATGCATCCACCTCATAGTAGGAACTTTTTAACATGGGCAAATTAAGAGTTTAAATTATGGACCTCTGCATCTAAAAGCATTTGAGTTCAGCACAAACTGTTCCAGCACTTCACAGAAAACTAGACATCTCCTGTGCCTAAAAATCTTCGTGTAAACACAGAGGTTATTGCTTCCCTGCCTCTTGGACAGCCAAATTTACACAGGCACACCTGTCCATTATAACATGAAATTAATTGGAAAAAAGAACTGTATTTTGCAACAAGTAAATATTTTTATTGCATTACATTTTTGCATTTTTATTGCATTTTTATTGCATTTTTATTGCATTTCATTACATTTTCTTTATATAAGTCCACCTTTTAAAATAAATATATTTAAAGCAGAATAAGGTAAATGACTTACTATACATGAATTATGACAGTATGTCATACAGGTAAGACATAAAAATGTCTAAGCCTCTTCAGAACATTACTGCTCTTTTAAATCTTGTATATAAATACCAAACAACACGTTTAACTAAAAAAATCTTAGAAACAACAAAAAATACCCTGAACAAACTAAGCAGCCACACAACCCTGCAATTTCATGGAAATTCCTCAACTGGTAAACTGAGAATAGCCTGTACTCTCTGTGATTTCACTGGACAGCATTGTGTGCAGCAAGATCCTGGGCATTGCATTGGAAAGGTTAGGAAATTATAGCAGGGGGGAAAAAAAACTCAGCAAAGCATTCTGAGCCCAGGGCTGATTTAAGCACCTGAGGCAACACATTTAGCCTGTGGAGTGTCAGTATGCTTGCTATAATCAGCTGTTATTTTGGTTATTCATCCTGAATGAGCACTGAAATGCAAAGTGCCCAGTAGCCCTCAGAACAACAACACTGCCCATTCAAACCTGTAGTATCAGGTGGTCTAAACAGGGAGGTCGTTTATACAGTGGGCCTCACAATGGAGCCGTCTTCGTTTTTATACCACTGCTATTTATAAGAACTTTGCAAAAAGTTTTGGAGAGAAAAACCTTGCACAAAAGTGGGGTGACTTCTCTTATAATAAAAACTTTGACAAAATCCTAGTGAAGCATACACTTGGTTATCAAATGGATCACTCACTTTAGCTGAGTCAATAAATATATATATAAAAAAAGGCAATAATAAATACAAGAGGAGGTGAGCGATGCAAAGATAGAACAGCTGTCTACAAATTCATCAAAAGTAGAGACTTCGTCTGTTAGTTCCTTCCAACATCCATTACCCAGTATCTTCTTGCAAATACAGGCAGCTTCTTTAGAGTTGTTTCTTCTTCCCTCAGAGCTGCTTGTGTGGACTGCAACAGACAGAATTCACATCACATTTAAAGCAAGTTAGAAAACCTTTTCCTAAGGCTTTTTTACATGCCCCACATACCCGAGACCTCTTGCAAGACCCAGAGGAGATACATCTTCTGCAAAAGACTATAGTGATGGTGAAACTACAGCATTGGCTTTGTGTACAAGGCAGAGGCTGCACTGGCCCTTGTGCCTGCAAATGGCTTCGCATGTGATCAGGCATTTGATGTGGATGACCTGACCTTCTAAGCTTTCTCTCTTCAAACAAAGGAGCCAGGTCTTGAGCCAGGTTGTGGTCTAACTGAACAGAATTCCCATCGGGGTCAGCGGTGGGATAGGGCTCATTGGTCCACCAGCACTGTTTTCAAATCCAGCCTGTAGCTAAGCTCAGCCTCCCAAAGGCTAACTTGTTTTGGAGCTGGCTGCTGCAGGGCATGAGACCCCATCCCCAAGAGCAGTCACAGCCCCGGCTCATGGCAGGTACCTGTTGAGGATCTTGGTGACGATGAGCTGGACCCAAGGCGCCGAGGGGTTCACGCAGACCGTCTGTCCCTGCTTCGTTGTCACTCTGGGGTGAGCATAGGGAGGCAGTGAGGGGGCCGCAGAGAGGCAGGAGCAGGGACGGGGTGGGGATGGGGTCAGGGCACTCACATCACTTCTGGCACGGCGCAGTGCGGCCCCTCAGGGACGAGCTCCACGCGGGCCAGGCGCCGCGGCGGGATCACCTCGCTCACGGTGTGCACGCAGCGGCAGCGCAGCTCCCCGGCGAGCGGCGCCCCTGCGGGAGGCACAGCCTGAGCCGCGACATGTCCCCACTGCCTCCCGCCACCCGCCGGCCCTCAGCACCTCCTGCTGCCCCGCAGGGGATGGCTCGTGTGATCCGCTCTTACCCCGGCAGAGCGCAGTGCAGGCGGCCAGGAGGAGGAGGAGAGAGAAGTGCGGGCTCATGGCTGGAGCTTGCTGGTGCTGGAGGTGCTCTGGGAGCTGCATGTGCAGCCTCATCGCCTGCCGGCCTTTTATCCCCTGCTCGGGAGCTGTCAGACAAGAGAAACGTGATTCACATGTGTCACACATCTTTCACTCCTCCCTGCACATCCTTGGGTGGCCATTGCTCACTCACCTTCCTGTGCCCTGCCAGGTCTACACGGCACGGCAGGGCACGTAGCCTCCAGAACCCACCTACTAGGTCCTTGTGGCAGATAAACTCCCAGGGAAGCAACAGGGTAAATGTCTCCCTGAGGTGTTCAGTGGGGATGTAGAAGGGCACAGACATGTGAGGCAGTGCAAACAGACTATGGCATCAGTTCCTGTCCCTAGCCACTCTCCCTGCTCCAGTGCTTCAGGATGGAGGAGTCTGGACAATCTGTTCCATTTACCAGGGAGCCCATCAGTGTCAGTGACCTGGAGACAGAAATTCACGCAGGATGGAATGGGTTTTACACAATAGATTTTGAGAATTAAGTTCATCTCAACCCAGGATCTCTTGACATTCTTAAGTCTGCAAGATGCTAATGGAGACTGAGGTATAAAATGACTTGTCTTGGGAATCTGGCGATATATTTGCATATGTAATTTTTGTGAAGGGGTCTCTTCCAAATGTACAATAATTTAATGATTGATTTAGTTCTTAGCTGAAAAGTGAAGAATACTATGTGGAAGGGAGAATGGTGGCAGGTGCTTCCAGTCATGTGCAAATGAAAGATGACAAAGCTCAAATTCTGCTAGAGATTCCTGGGATGAATATGAGGAACAGGTTGCAGTTCTAAAGTGGCACAGCAATCTCACCCCCTCTTCCTAGTCTTTGGAGTCAGTCCATTGCTTCATTCTAGTGCTCTAGCTCTTCCTTGAATTGCTGTTGTCCTTTCTCACAATGATTTTCCTCTAAAATCTTTTTAAAGATTTATTAGTTTTAATGTTTTTCTTTAATCTGGACAGCAATAGACACGCCATTTCTTTTAAGTAGAGTGGGAGGACGTGACTTCTCAGGCCTTTATTACTGATGTGTCTGCAAACTCACAAACCAATCCTCTAATTGCAAAACATTCCCAGGAGAGGGAAGATAAGAACAGAGAACACTGTAACTTTATACTTCAGTCAAGCTGCCAGGTATTTGCCTTCATGCTGACCAGTTTGCCTGCCTTGAGTTAGTTAGCTGCCTTTTTTCCTTTTGGAGCTGGAATACAAACTCACTGTTCTCCTGTGCCCCACTTCACTTTCGCCTTGGGAAAGAGCTGAACATCTTGTGTATTGCAAATGACCAGATCCAAGTGTTATGGGGATGTAGTTTTCTAGCTCAGCCTTACTGTGCAGCTCTTTTCCTTGGTTATGTGCATTACAACCTAGCAATCTTAGTAGCTTTAGGTCCATCTGATATACAAACCATAGTGCACTGGAATATTCCTTGCTTTGCCCACACTATAGGAAGTTACAGAAGTGCTTAAGTACCCATGATGTGCAAATCTTGCAACTTTGGTCCCCTCCAAAGTGCCTCCTCTCACGCTCCTTGGTCCGCAAAAGGGTAGGGAACAAATTGGTAATTTCTGCTGGTCAGCAGAAGCCATGCTTTCTGAAAGAATTATGGGATCTAGCCCACTTCTAAGCACTGGCCTGCGTGGTAGCCAGAACACTAAAACTCAGCTACAACCCTGCATGATCTTGTAGATCTGTCTTATGAAGTAACCCGTACCCAGAAGACAAGGATGTTTTCATGCTGAAGTCTTGTTCCCCCAATTTTAAGAACAGAAACTGAAGTCATATGCTCAGTGTCCCAGATGAAAAGAGATCCTAAAGACACAGCCTATCTTTAAAATTTAAGAAGTATAGTTTCTGTGTGAATTGTTTTCTGACTTTTTTTTTCTTCCTGTATTTCAGGTATTTGGCAGGGGAAAAAAATAAACTAACATTTCCTGTCTTGGGACTGTTTGTAAAATATGGCATTATGTGCTGGCTTTTGTTTATTTGGGGAAATCTTTCCTGTGGTATCAGTTTGTTTTTCTTTTTCAGCAATGTCCTTCACAAACAGGCTTTCTGGTTTGGAAAGCGCCAGCGCGACAGCAGACTGGTTCTGAACCCAGTCCTTCTTCCACTGAAGCTGAAGGCAAAGCCTTCCTGGGCTTCAGGGGCAGCAAACCTGTTGCATGAAGTCTGCATTGCATTGACGCCAATGGCAAGACTTCCAACGTCACAGATCAAACCTCCTTTGCATCGCTGACTTTGGGTGCCATTTTAAATAGACAAGAGTTTTAAGGACAATAGCAGCTGACCTTCTTCTTACCCTCTTACCTTCTTCTTACCATTGGGTGATTCATAGTGGGCAGCAGTAGCAGAGCTGCTAGGAAGTCACTGTAGATAGTACAGTAAAGGCCCTTTTCTGTATTAGAGATGCCAGTGCCTTGTGTCAATCAGAAATCTGCATGGATAGGGCATATTTCATTAGGATAACTACTTCAGTCTCAAGGAAATATTTTAACAGGAATTTTTATATCCAGGGAGTAGGATATTGCAGTATTAATTATTAGATTAGTTTGGTCACTAAACAGGAAAATTTTAAAGGAGCAGTGTGAAACACTCTATTCAGTTAGAATCTCTTCAATGTGCCCGTTTTCCTGTCGGTTTCAGATTGTCATCTCCAGCAGTATATTCTTAGTACCGTTACTTTCCTTTGCCTTCTCCAATGTCTAGAAAGCTAATTTCTAGTCTTTCTTGTCTCCAGTGGGAGATTTCATAAAAATAAACCAAGAGGACCTTAAAACAAATCAAGCAATCTTCAAAGAAAGCTACAATTGTGAACTGAGAAACATTCCTTCTCTTTAATAAAATAACTATATTCAAATTCTGGAGAATTGCTGTTAGTGGGATGTAGTTCTTAATCTGTTGATGTCTCAGAGAATTGAGTAAACAATGTGCCCAGACTCTCCTGGGCCTTGTATCACTTCTTTGTGCCAGTGCAGGTTTTCAAAGCAATTTTAAAATTATTCTTCTGCTAGAAAAAGTTTCATTCACATAATGTGTGAATGAACACAGTGTGATTAAGTATGAATTCAGCAGATAAAGCTGTTAAGGTACACTTTTTTAAGGAACGCCTGAGTGTTGAGCAGTTTAATGAACAATGAAATAATTTCAGTGATTTGTTGGGGAAGCAGCAAGTCACTGCAGAAAGAAGCTCTATGATTGCTTCACCATGCCAAAAAGGAAATGTTCCTCAGTGACCAAACGTGGCTTGTTGACAAATGCGTAACATCTGCAGTACTTCTGAGGCTGAAGAAGCCTATTTGCTCAGTCATTTTCCTGTGGTGTAATTAAGCATTTCATCTGACTTTCACAAGAACATTTATGATGGTCTAGAATGTCTTAATTCTCTGACATATCAAAGTCCTCAAGTGCTGGCCTAAACTTCAGTCCACCTTTGGGAATGTCATGTGCCAATAGCTGCCATATGAATTGAACGAGAAGAAACAAGAGATATCTTGAAACTTAAAAAATGACTCATCTGCCTAGGAATATTGCTTCTCTTTAAGCTGTATAAGGCCACCCACCACGTATGGCCTTGCAGGGTATACTCAAAGAACTATTACCAGCAACATGTTTTAGAAAAAAATGAGACGATGAAAAATTATTACATGAGCATCATTCATTCTGACTCTGTCCCTGTGAAACAAAAACACCTTGTGCAGTTTACAGTGGTACTCATAACATCTTGGAACCATTCCTTTTTACTAGAACTAACAAAACAATCTTTAAAACACATAATAAATACATAATTCAGGATCATCCTGAAGGAATGAACTCTTTGAAGGATTACGTCTGCATCACTCTGTGCAATAAGCTGACTTTTTCAACTGGGATTAGTCCAACATCCCGGCCAGATTTTTCTGGCTATGAGGAGGTCCCACTCCCTTTTCTGCTTGACACATCCAGTGGGTAATACTTGGTCACTAGTTGCTGATGAGAGATAGGAGAGGCTGACTGGTCCACTGGCTGTTAGCATGATGAAAAGGTGTAGGTATGTTACTCTCTTGCGTGGATAACTCCTGGAAGGAGGGAAAGGAAAGGGAGGCAGAGGAAATACTTTACTCATACCACTAACTATGAATCAGGGAAGCCCAAGGAGGAGTAACTTTAAAAGCATGTATCTGTGAGGAGGTTAGTGTGTCAAAAGTTCTATCTGATGACACAAGGAGAACAAAAACACACGTTGTGACATAAGGAAAATGTGCAGTCATTGCAGCTTATCCTGTCACTCCACACGGATGATAGGAAAGTTCTTCTTTTAGGACACTGAAAGCAGACTCAGCAATACTAAGCTCTTCCTAGACATTGGGGAGTTGTAACCTTTGCCTCTTCCCACTGAGTGAATATGGTAGCTATAGACAAGATGCTTTGAGCAAACAAGTATCGAAACTAATGAAACCTGATTTTCTATGGTTTTAGGGTTTGTGATTGGGTTCTCTGATGTCTAATTAGGTACGCATGCCAAACAAAGAACACATTGCAAATTTATGCAGTTAAAGCGTCCATAATGTCTCTCTTTCCCTGTGCTATAGATTCTCTAGTGTGTTATGAGAATTCGGTTTATATTGCAGTCTTTTCTTTAGTGTGAGCTCAAACGTCAGGAAAATTCAAATATTTGATTCTAGGACTTTGCGAAAAGCCAACGTGTTCAACAGTTGTCAGGGTAAGAGAGGAATGCAAAACCATCCAGGCAGTTTCATTGTATAATAAGCCTTATTTCCTAAGAAAACCAGGCTGGAGACTGCCAAACAGATGTGGAACTGGATTTCAGTAATGTCCCACTCCCAGGCGGTCATCCAAATATATTAGTCAGAGTGGCAAAATAGATGGTGCAGACAAAAAATCTCTGTTGCTCACAGCAGCAACAGACTCAAGGCAAGAGTAGTGTGAAAAGGGGCTACTGACACCCCAAAGGGAGCGTCTCTCTTGGGAGCTTTCAGATCTCCAGCCTTCCTTGGCCCACATAATTCTGCAGAATGGGAGCAGCCTGCCTCTCTTTCCTGCTGCAGCACGAATTGGCTTCGCAGGATGGCAGGCTGATTTGGACTAAGGTGGTGCCTGGCCGTCTTGAACAGGAAAAGGAGCCTCTGTCCCAAGCACTATAAAAACCTAGGCCAAAGGGATCATTCTTGTCCCAAAACAGTTTTCACAGTTGAATTGTGCCAAGCAGCTACATACAGTGTAGTGACCTGGGAAAGGCAGTGCCACTGTTGCCCACAGCAGTGACTCCTGGGTTACATACAACCAGGTCAGACTGCATGTGTGTGAGGTGGATTTTAACAGGAACAGTTGGACAATTTGCAAAGCACATCCCATAAGCACTTTAAATTCCGTGCTCCAGCAGTTTCACTTTCCTTCCAGCCTTGATCACATTTGTCATAGAGGCTGGGGATTTTAGTGAAACAATCGCAAAAGTTGGCGTGACCAGTACCTAGTTAGGAGAGAGGCACAAATTAGTGCTAGGCTAGTTGGGACTGTAATACTGTCATCATCTCTGCTTTACCCACAGCCAATCACTTCTTGCTTCTTGCTAAGTCTTCATGAAAGATATATTAAAAATATAGTGAAAAGGGCATGTTGCCATCCACAGTAGGCAAAATATAGAAGCATGTTGGTAAACAGAAAGAAGAGCCTCGTAGTTTTGAGACATCTGAGACCGACCAACAGCTTCACACTTAAACAAGTCCAAGTCAATTATCAGTGATGAAGTTCAGTTATCTGACCTGCTTGCAGTGCAGACTACAGTGTCCTGGCTTTGCTCATCTCAAAACATGCCACGGACACTCGCTTGCCCTTGGCCTACAGGCAGTCTGCAAAGAGACTTTGCAGTGGAGTCTGTGGAGTCTGTGCTGCCTCTCCAGGCAGCAGCACTAGCTCGTTTTAAGTACAGCAAAGGGTTGGCAAGTTAAAATCTTTCCTCAGAACCTTGCCAAAGAAAAGGTTTAAACTGTTTTACCTTACGAAGTCCTTATTTCAAAAGGACTCAGAAATTGGCACAGGAACTGAAGCTGAAAGGGGTTTCTCCTTTGCTCCCATTAGTAGGGTCTCAAAGCGTATTTCCCACTTTGAGATCACTGCAGTACATAGCCCTGGTGCTTCTGCATTGGTTCCTCAAATCATTCATTTCACCCTGTTCGGGACCAAACAAAGCAGGATCTGTCTGCATGTTTGCATCCAGAGCTCCCATTAAGGAGAAGAAATAGTCAGGCTCACAGTGCTGCGGTGGTGAAAGCGAAGTGATGGGTGCACCCTACAAGCCATTAGCCTTGCTGACAAGAAGCGATGTTGCAAGATCCATTAGTAAATGGAAACAGACACTAGGCATTTTTTACTTGGTATTTATTTAAAAAACAAAACAAAACAAAAAAAAAAAGCAAAACCACATATAAGTAAAACAAAAACCAAAACTCCCTTAGTTATAAAATATACAGTAATTTATTTACTTGCTTTATTATTCTGGATTAAAAATGTTACAGTAATATATCTAATATATAGTTGTACATATTGTATAAATAAGAGGGTTTCTTTGACAACTTGGAAAGATTATTGTGAAAAATTTTATAAAAACTGTATGGTCTAACCATGATGACATTTAATTACTAGCACTTCTGGTGGTTTATATTTCCCTTTCTTTTGAAATTGCTGTTAGACAGAAATATGAAGAGTGAGGGAACTTACGTGTATACAATTCCGAGCATGAATATGGACTATTATAAATAAACATCAGCATCACAGTGTTATCACTTACATAAAAATCATGACATTATGCCATACAAAAAATAAAAAAGACATAAGATGTCTAAGGCTGCAAGGAGCAAAACACATCAGCTCCATGAAAATTCAAACCCTAGAGGCAACCAGTGCTGCGCGTGCCAGGGTGCACGGTAGCAACACAACGTGGAGGGCGAGCTGCACTGTGGGCTTCAGTGTTTACACGTGAATTATGTCCCTCTGTAAGCGGACAGCGTGGGAATGGATTTTCCTGCTGATGTTGGAGCCCCATCAGTGGTTCACTGGCAGTGCAACCCAGGCAGAGATTTCTCAGTGAGAATTCCGAACAACCCCCATGTCATTCCTCCTGCGCTTCTCTGCAAGTTTGTACTTGCTATATTCATGTCACCCGTTAAATTGCGCTTTTGAGAAAATCGCCCAAGTAGAGATAGATCCTACATTGTACTTAAAATATTTAAATAAACACAACCAGATATTATTACATTAAATAAATAGGGGGAACTCAAATGCAGTGTAGATTAGAGAAGACATTCTCTTGTCCCTTAAGTCCCTGGGTTGGACAGTCATCTTCCTTACAGCCAGTTTCTTTTCCCGAGTTCAGTTGTTTCCTGTTCAGCTGAAAGCAGAAACCAGAGAGCACAGATCTCACCACCTACTCTCCTCAAACTGCTTTGCAGTGGCAGGGAAGGGGGAGCCCCCTCCCCGGCTCCCAATGCCAGCCCCCGGGCAGGTACCTGTTGAGGATCTTGGTGATGATGAGCTGGACCCAAGGCGCCGAGGGGTTCAGGCAAACCATCTGTCCCTGCTTCATCGTCGCTCTGGGATGAGCATAGGGAGGCAGTGAGGGGGCCGCAGAGAGGCAGGAGCAGGGACGGGGTGGGGATGGGGTCAGGGCACTCACATCACTTCTGGCACGGCGCAGTGCGGCCCCTCAGGGACGAGCTCCACGCGGGCCAGGCGCCGCGGCGGGATCACCTCGCTCACGGTGTGCACGCAGCGGCAGCGCAGCTCCCCGGCGAGCGGCGCCCCTGCGGGAGGCACAGCCTGAGCCGCGACATGTCCCCACTGCCTCCCGCCACCCGCCGGCCCTCAGCACCTCCTGCTGCCCCGCAGGGGATGGCTCGTGTGATCCGCTCTTACCCCGGCAGAGCGCAGTGCAGGCGGCCAGGAGGAGGAGGAGAGAGAAGTGCGGGCTCATGGCTGGAGCTTGCTGGTGCTGGAGGTGCTCCGGGAGCTGCATGTGCAGTCTCATCGCCCGCCAGGCTTTTATCCCCTGCTCGGGAGCTGTTGGGGAATTTCCCGTGCGCAGAGTGGGGCAAGGCAGCCCCGCCTGGCCTGGCAGTCTCTGGGGCTGTAGCCAGCCAGGTGGGGCTCCGGGCGGCCGGCTGGGTATGAGGCCTTGCTGGCCTCTTTCTGTCTCTTGGGGCTCTGTCCATTAGGAGAGGGGCAGGGAGCAGCACCCTCGCCTGTTCCTCATCGCCCCAAGAGTCTCCCAGAAAAGCTGCCTTTCTGCTGCAATGCAGGGCACTGCATGGCCCCGAGGGTCCTCAGCATCTGCATGAGACCTTAGGGATATTCACCCCACACCCTGGAAGGGAACGAGCCTGGATCTCTTTTGTATCCATGTTCACAGGGGCACCGATTTGGTTTTCATCAGCCTGGATGCAGGGAGCTGAGCCAAAGGAGGATTTGGGTTCTGGAGCCTGCCTTGCTGGCTAACCCCTTGCAACCGCTCGCTCTAGCGCAGTGGGAATGCTTTACCTTAGCACCCCTTTCTGCACTTGCCTTTGGTAGGCAGGAGTATGTTCTGCCTGCACCTCAGAGTCATGAAAATTTCCCTACCTCAACTCCGCTCCTAGAAGCCACACAGCACACATGGATCACTCTGCCTTCTTGACACTCAAACCATTTTGCTAGTTAAGCTTTGTCAAAAAAGCACCAAAAAAGTACTTTTCTAGGATCTTTTCCATATAATTAGAATTTTTCAGAGAGACCTATTTACTGTTAAGTTTAATTCAGATAAGGTCAGAACACTTCATTCTATTTCTTTGATATGAAATATAATTTTGTATTTTTTTTTCTTTTACCAGTTGATCCTTTCACTTTTCCCAAGATGCCTGTTAAAATGAAAGGAGTTCACCAAAGTGGACAGACTGCTGTTGTGTTTGCTGAAGTATCTTGCATAGCCTTAGAGCTTCTGTGTCAGTACTTTTGTCCCTTTGATTTGTGAAATACTGATGATGGCTGTTGAGGAACGGAAGACTTGCAAGTGCTTTTCTAGATTTCCCTTCTCTCCAACTTTCTCCCTCTTATTTACTTGGCAAATATTTCTTTGATGTGGAATGTATATCTCAAACTGTAAGAGCTAATGCAAAATCAGATAAAAATAGCTTTCAGTGAAGCTTTTATGGTTTGTGAAAAAGAGATGAGTTCATGAGTTAAAATGACTTCAGCCCAAACCTGTTACAGTCACTGTATTGAACTGGCTTGACTTGATTTTCAGGGGAAAATGGATATAGTTTCCTTACAAGAAGACTGTTGACACAGAGGTAACTTCTTACACTTAAAGTATGTAGGTTATGCATACTCTTTTTAAATAGAAAAGCCAAGTAATCATTGTATTGTAAGCCAATCACAGGGCAGAACAGGAATTAACTGTAAATAAAACTGTATTGATAGGGATGCTAGCATGGAAAGCAAATTAAGGTGATTTTAAAATTACAGAGGATCACAGTACAAAAATCTCATTAGAAGATTTACTGTGTAAAAACAAAATCAAGCTTGGGACCCAAATGGTACTCAGAGGGTCTCATTCCTGAGCCCCATCCTGTTCAGTGATCAGACAGTTCTATGGCTGCTGGCCCAGGAGTCTCTCGGGAGATCATCGGTGCAGGAAGAGTATATGTCATAAGAAAGTGGTGATTGCTCCATGCAGTCAGGAAATATTGAATGACTAACTTGCACCCCATTCCAGTTGCCGTGTGCTAGTGTCATCCTTTCAAGCTGTTGGTGTTTAGCTTGGTTTTAAAAGGAAATTACACGATCAAACTGTCTTTCTGCCTGCTGTCATTGCCCTCCTACCCAAACTCCTCTCCTTCAGCACAGTTCGTATCTTGAGGCCATCTTCAGAAAGATTTGACAAAAAGCTGTGGATCTGAAGGATACAAATTCCCTTCAAGTGTGTGGACAGTCCGTGGTGAACAGAGGGAGAGAGAACCAAACCAGCATTACCAAAGGAAAACCTGCAGCACAAGCTGTGTTTTCTGTCTGCCTTGCCACCTGCTGATCCGTATGTTCCTGCCTGACAGCAACTGTGTAGCTTGGAGCTGGCCAACTCCTGTGCTGCCTCTTGTCCAGATTATGAATTGAAGGTAGAAAAAAAAAAATAGAACTCCAAATACTGGGGACAAATGGGGTGGTTTATATGAGAAACAGGGAGAAATGGAAATGTTGCATGAGCAGAAGCTGTCAACATAAAGAAGATTTGTAGGACTCCTGGAGGACATAAAGGTTTAGGGAGACTCTAGAGGGTATTATGGTGGGCATAATAGTGGAAGCATTTATTTTTAAACCAGGGCCTATTTCCTTCTTGTGAGCCATATCACATCATCTGTATTTTTTGTTTGTTATAAATTAATTATTAGTTTAATTTAACTAGTTATTTAATTGCAATCATAATGCATCTAATTGATGTAAATCTGAAAGTGTGCATAAAGTAAATGTATCGTGTAACTGGCTTCAGGCTTTGAGATAAAGCCACTTGTAGAGGTGCCCCTTCAGACTTTATTTTTACAGCTTGAATGACCCTTCTAAATAGTATTTATATGAGCAGTAGACCCTGGGAGGTAGAGTTGTATGTGTTTTCCTGAAACCGAAAAAAGAGCAGAACCATTGCTAGTGGTTGGAGCCAGGGAGAGAGAAGTAGCATTTTCTCCTAGAAAACTGGAGAGATTGCTAAGAGAAATGGTAGGAAACACAACCATTAACAGCACGCAACAACCCTTGCAAGTTCAGCAGCAAAATTAAAGTTTAGGCTGTGGTTTAACCGGGAAGTAGGATCTGTCCTTGTGCACCAAACTGAGGCAACAGACAGTTAGGATGGTGCCTAGAGAAGCTAGTGCAGGTTGTTTAAGGTGACGTCAGAAGATTACGGCTCTGAATCAATACAGAGAGCACATCTGTTGGTTAAGCAATTGCCGTTTGTACACAGTGATACCGCGTATTATTCTTGGACAGTACATGTGAGTAAGGACAGTTTACGTGGTGGTGCTTGGCTTTATGCTCCAATGACTGTTCACAATGCCTGAATGGGCAGAGCAATTCCACAGTGGGTACTGCTGGGGAAATTCCAGAAATCCATGAGGTCTGAAGTGTGAGGTTGCTCTGGGACACAGAACAGCAGTCAGCTATGCAAGAGAGGCCTGGGCTGAAATTAGCAAAAGTCAGAGGGGCCACAAACATGTGGAGATTTAGCATAGATCTTGACTCTGTGTGCTGGTATTCATGCAAGCAGCCTTAGCATGCATGAAATGGAGACCTCTGGGACTATCTCAGAAGCTAAGACCATCTGAATGAGCGAGGCTTTTTATCTGGAGACTTCCCGATCACATCTGGCTACCTTTCATGTGTGTGTGTGAGGAGGGGGACATTCTTCAGTCAAAGTGACTTCAGCAAACATGCTGAGCTTTATATGAGCTCTCTCTCTCTTTTTTTTGTCTACTTCCCTCACCGCCTTTGACAATTTTCCTTGTGAAAGCAAAATAAAGAGAGGGAGAGACAGAACACTGTCAACCACAGCACAGAAAGCTGAATTTTTCCCTGTGTCTGGCCATATCTCTTTCAGTGTGGATATGTTATACGTTAGCTGCACATGGCTCTCATAGTTGT
Organism: Crypturellus tataupa; assembly: GCA_034781795.1. Classification (NCBI taxonomy): domain Eukaryota; kingdom Metazoa; phylum Chordata; class Aves; order Tinamiformes; family Tinamidae; genus Crypturellus; species Crypturellus tataupa. Next base: position 3,552,770 of record JAWLRI010000274.1, read on the forward strand.
GCTTCAGCTAAGTTCAGGCTGGCTGTCTTTAGTGCTTGCTGTTTGTAACATAGCTGTGGCAGAACTCCCTGAAGCCTGTATATTTGTCTATTGCTGAGGAGAGATCAGCTGGGTTTACCACCCAGCTTGTATCGCTGCAGCTGTGTTCCTACCATGCAAGTTACTGGCTTTAGGTCAGGTATTTCTGTAGGAGCCACCGTCCAAAATCCCTCAGCATCCCTAGCATTGGCCTAAGAGTTGCCTGGAAAACTTTCCCAACATAGCCAGGCTTTAAGGAAATACATGCAGAATATTGCTAGCCACATAACTTAATCATCTTCCAGTTACCCAGCTGTTAATTCTTTAAATACAAGAAGTGATGCCATTTCTTTGTTGCACGTGACGGCAGGTCACCTTCCACAGCAAGCATTTGCTTTGGCATCTATAGTGAAAGCATGCGTTCCCTGGTGGCAGGCCCAGAAGGGCTAAAAGCCAGTTGGACAAGACATGTGCGGCTTTCACTTCAGCAAGTGAGGCCTTCCTGATTTGCACAAAGAAGAGTTTGGCAGATACGTCACAGATACATTTCTAAGTTCATATTTTTAACATCACCTTCAGCCCTCTTGATATGGAGAATCCCAGAAGAAGCAGGGATGTTTCCTAGCATGACAGGTGTTGCCTCCTCTGCTTTGAGATATGTCAAACCACTACCGCCTATAAGTCCCTGCAGTCGGCAGACATAGGCTGATGATATCTCTTATTACCATTGTTTTTGAATTGTGTTTCTAATCACTACTAGTACTTTGATGATATCCCCTCGTAATCCTCCTGTGGATCAGGCTATGTGATAAGGTACACACATAATAATCTTTGTCTCCAGAGAGCAAGTGCTGTGGTTTTTCAAGCTTCTGAGGAGATTTGAATTTTGGTTACGGAGTTTGTAATCAAACTTCAATATCATCCTACAGATTTGTGAAAATCACATTTTATATCTATTTTGAATTTATGAGATATTTTAGTTCCTTGAATTTCCTAGATTAAACTGTTCCCAGCTCCTTTGTAAATAATGCCCAAATGTACAAGAAATACAAATGTTCTCTCATTCAGCTCGTAGCAAAGCATCCTAGCTTTTGACATCTTAGCATGTAACACAACTGTTGTATGCATGTGTTTCTATAATACCTTTTGAGATATTAACATTTGCATTCAAAACAGATGAGCTGTAGCAAGCAGTGGTCAGCTTTTTCTTGCCGGTCTTCTTGGATCTTCATTTATTTTCAAAAATCTTAAGTCAAATCTTTCAAAAATCTTAGCTCTTTTCTTCCCAGCAGTTTGAGATTTTCCTTGACCTGTGCTTTGTAGTGAAAATGACAGTGTGCACAAACACACTATTAATAGCTGCAAAGGAATGTATTTGCATTACTAAGGCATTAACTTAATAAAGGTCTGTTTTTGACATCAATTCCTTTACTAATCATTTCTCTATGTATTTCAGTTTCTAGGGCCAGTCAGCTTTTTAAGGTAGCTAATAGGATTTCAGTTTCTGCACAGCCTGACTTTACCTGAGGTGACTCTTAGACATCTCAAAAGGTGCTTAAACTGATTAGCAGGTGTTGGTTCTGTGAATTTATGCCTAATTTATGAGAGCAACATAGGTTTTGTTCTGAGGTTGTGAGTAGCTTGTTCGTGGGAATATTAGTCCTACGCCTCACTGAGATGAGAAGAACAGCCAGACTTTTGGTAGCAAACTTGGTTTTGATGAGCCCACATTGCTGTTCGCCTCATAAGATCCTAGGGTCATCACAACACCTGAAAATGTTGAGAACTCTTGCTTACTTCACCAGGAGCTTAAAGTGTTCTGCATCTCCTGAACTCACATACCGCCCTGCAGGAATTTGCCTTTGGATCTGTAAAAACTTCAAGAATAACCCTTTATGAAAAAGGTGGTAAGAATCTTTTGCTGTGTGCTGTTAGGCCCTGTATGTCTCTCAAAGCAAGCAGTTTTGTGATTGCTTGGAAAGATCTTGATTGCATGGCTCACAATTCGGCTCTGATTCCAGGGAATGTGCAGCTGTTTGCTGTTGCTCACATAAAATTCAGCCCTGGTGCACAGTCCTGTTGTATCCAGTTCCAACATCTAATAGCAGTACCTGGTCTTTGCCAGGGGCCTGAGGGGCATGACATAGCGTATCCTGTAAAAGCTGAAAGTCGCTCCAATTATGTTATCTAAACATGGGGGAAAGGATGCAAAGCCCGGGGTAATGACTGAGGCCCCTACATGGTTGTTGTGCAGATAGGAATGTCCATGCTGGGTAGGAATGTTTGGCAGTGGGGGATATGAACATGGGAAGGTCTGCAGAGAGCAAAAGCATATGAATGATCAAAAAAATTCTTTTTCAGTTTGTTGAACAATTAAAACAACATTTGCACTTGTGCATTGTGAAATGCCTGTTTCATTTCAGGATACTGTTGCCTAAGATAAAGTTTTGCTTCCCAAAGGGAGCCCCTAAAGAAGCTTTAAAAAACTATAAAAGTCCTCCTATCCTTATAATTAAATCAGATAGCAAAAATTTCCTTGGAATGGGAAATCAAATGCTTAAAAATATATCTTTGTTAAATAATTACTTTCAAATCTTCAAATAAGTCAATGTAAAGCAAACATGAGTCTTCTAGCAAATGAAACTCTCACCCAAATGAAAGACAAAACCACAGACCTGGGTTAAGCCACGTTGAATCCAATTAAGTTTTCGGGTTCAGTGGAGCTGAGCAATATTTGAGGGATTGCTTTGAATAATTGTGGTCTTTTGGTTAAAGGGATGACATCAGTTGAGAAAGCGGTGACACAAGACATGACACACGACATGTAGGCACGTGCAAATGGGAACACTAACTGGAATCCTCACGAAAACTTTGAAGTCTTCTCTTGCAACACACACTGACCCTCCATGCTACTTTCATTGCTTGTGTTGCAATGGAGGGAAAATCAAGAAGCCATGCTTGACTCCTTTACCCTATAAGCTCATGGAGTGGCCTTCTGAGGGAATAGTATGTTAAAATAATTTGAGCGTTGCATGCTGGATAGTTTTTGGGCATAGTTTGAGTCTATTGCAAAATCATTCGCATTGTTCCTGGCAATGAATAGTGCCGGCTATTTAGTTCACAGGAAGGAAGAAGTTATGTTACATTTGCATGATTCGCAATAAATCATGTAAAATAGCTTACAAAACAGCAAGAGGGAAAAGAATTCCTTAACGATGGTTAAGAGAAGGAGGAACACTGATTTTTGATTAATACAATCATCACTGAAGTGACTGTGAATGGTTATCTTCCCCATTACAATACTATCTTGTATTTCATTATTTCTTTCAGATCCAAAGTAAAATTTCCTGACATTTGCTTGACTTCAAATATTGTCAATGCAAAAAAGAAAAGGTACAGGAATACTGAATACTAAAATTTTTACTAACAAGTATGAGCACACCATATTCTCTCTTAAGCAAAAGAGCAAATGAGTGCCCGTATCAGATGTACACAGTGTGGCAGAAATCAGCTGCATGGGGTCCTTAGGAAACATGCTACTGAAAAAAGTAACTTCATCTTTGCTTGAAATCCAGTAGTTTTACCTTGAGTTTTATTTTAAATGGTAAAAAGTCACAGAAAACTAGATTGACACTGATTAAAAAGAATCATTTCACTTTTATAGGAATGCTGTGTTGCCATAAGATCACAGTCGTTTAATTTATGTGGACAGTTTAACATTGGCATTTGAATATATCTTTGAATTTGACAAAATCAGTGCATTCTAGTGACATTTTCCAGTTTGATTGAATTCTTATTTTCCAGGGGATTCTGCAACTCTAATTCTTTTATTGGCTACTTCAGTTTTAGAAGACATTTACACTTCTTCACATCCATACCTTCACGTAGGAATAGTATTATAAGCATTTTTCAAGGAGGACATTTTTCTGTAAGATTTGACCTGCCAGTAGATACAAACACATTTTTAGCTCCTTTCTGCATTTCTTAATCTAGTCCCACACTAGCTGCAGTGAAGGTTTGTCATAGCCTTCTGGAAAAGCAGTTGCCAGAAAGAGAGGGTTGATAGTCTGACCTTAGCAAATCAGTGAGTTAGGCAATGTGCTTTCATTGGCATGATTACTACTGTGCTCCTGGCAGTGTCTGGGTTAGTCACCCACACACCAGCCTGGATTAGAGCCTGTCTGTTTATCAGTTATTGATACGCAAACCTGAAGCCTTCAAGGCGTCAGCATTCTTGGCAAGTTGCGCACTGCCTGTCATTTATGCTGGGTGATTAAGTGCCTTTCACATGAAGCTCTGACACCTGCAAGGATAACTGTCACTTTTGACAGTTGACTTTTGAGTAAGAGCAGCTGAGCTTCTTTAAATAAGAAGGTACGTAAGGAAAGACTGAGCAGGTTGTTGGTCTAGAAGATCTGTAGGAAGTAAAGTTCAAATTCCATTCAGATCCGTGTGGAGAAGACGCGCTATAAGGTCCCCTTAATGAAAGAGAATAGAGCCTGTGTGGATTATGCTTAATTTTAAGCATGTACATTCATTTCCAGTACAGCATGCTAGCCACAAACTTCTCCCAGATCCCATGTGGCACGGTGAAGTGGAATGAGAGTTTCTCAACACTGTTCTGCTTGCAAATATATTCCTTTTTTTCCCCTGATTTGGAGGGAAGAAAGTGAAAGCACATAGAAGAAAGTGAAAGCACATAAGCTGCATTCAGGTTTCATTTGCACCCATTTTATCCTGATATCCATCATATCCATGCTGATATGATGGTAGGCATAAGCAAGGCATACCAATGTTAAAAGCAATGGCATGTGCTGGTTCCTGCATCTGTGTTACCGTCCTACGGCTGGTTCACTCTCCCCAGTGTCTACCGAGCTCTTCTTTTGGGTGATCAAAAGGTAGGTGCACTGAGAGATGGGTTTTATGGACCCATGAACTGGCTGAAATGCCCTCGACACTTGTTTAGCCACTTAGGTCTCCAGATGGTGTCAGAACATTTGGTGAAGCCATTAGTACACCTTTGCATTTGGGAAGGTACCAGTGCTATTGTGCTTGTGTTTGGGTTTATGTGTAATACTGAGATCATGACATTGCAGCTTGCAACTTCTAGAGAGGTTGTCCTTCAGGATCTTTATGCAGGGATGCATGATTTATCTGGACCTCAGAAATTCCTTTTTCTTTTTTTTTAATATACAAATAGTAATGAAAAATGTAATAACTTGAAGCTTCTGATAAGTGCAATTAATCTGTGAAGGATAACTTAGACTTCATTTTTATGCTGTTTTATCAACAGTGTCCCCAGCCATAGGCATTTGCGTCTGTGTTTGATGTGAAAGAAATTTGGAAACATGGGCAAGTCAAGGCAGGAACTGTCACAGGCTCTTTTAGTCTCTAAAATTGCTGAGTAAACACACTGTTGACCATTCAAATACTTCCCCTTTTCAACCAGCCAGTTGCTGGTTGCAAACCTAAAATAAATCTTGTGTCAACAGGATGAGAAACCTACTGAACTGCATCTCTGCATCTCATGTATGGAGACCTGGCCAGTCCTGCATAGCTTCAGTTTTCCTTCTGGTACTGGAAATCCCCTTCTCATTGATTACTCTTTGAAAGTAAATTATCCTTCTTTGCAATGGCTTTTGCTTCTGTGGATCCACAACCACAGGATGTGCAAGGTTCTCCCAGCTGTTTGTGTGTGCATCAGTTCAGTTCTAGGGTGCACTGGAGTATGATTGGGATGTAAAAAACAGCACATTAAGGGATTCTACTGTCACCCAGGGAGCTTCTCAAATGGAGCAGATATCTTGCACAAACCAGAAGGCTTCCTGAGTTGTCAGCAGCCTTGGTCTGTTGAGAAAACACTTTTCATCTTAACCTTAGACCTGTTTCCCTTTGTCACTATTTACAGCTAGAGCATGGTGGGAAGCCAGGCCTCAGCTGTCACAAGATCAGGTCATTATGCCGAGGTGTCGCCGAGCGAACATTTGTAGCAAATCTGCTCTAGGCACTCATGTGCCTGTCCTGGGGCTTGGATAGCTAACTCTGCACATTGCAGACTTTGGTACACAATCAATGACCAAATTCCTGTAGCTGCTGCTTAGCTGCTGAGATCTAAACTAGTCTGAGGGACGATCTTCAAGCCTTGCCGCATTGTCCCTCCATGTTTTCTGAAATAGGAGAAGATTTTTTTTTTTACCTTTTTTCTAATCAGAAGGCGTGATATTTCCGGTTTTCTTTGGAAAACATGCAGCCTGTGTTTGAGAACATGATAGTTTTGAATCTTCTCCATCTCCATCTTAGATTTCATCAAGTCCCTCTTTCTCTTGATTTTGCTTTAGTTCCTTCTTTCTTTTTTCTCCTCCCATCCATTTGCAACTACTTGTTTATCTCATCTTACTCCCCAGGAATATAGCTGACAGTGCATATCTCTGAAAACTGGATCCTAGTTCTCAGGCCAGTGTCATCTTTTCTTTTTATTGATGATGATGCGGCAAAATTGAGGACTTCAAAGTGCTTTTTTGGCACTTTTTTTCATGTAACTGCACATTTTTCATAAAAGGAAAATAAAACACCTTTCTTGAGCAACGAAGCATGCAGAGGTAGTTTCCCAGCTTTAAATCCCTTTTACCTGACCACTGCCAAAAGCCCCACAGCAGAGAGTGTTTCTCTCTACTGTACTGCTTCCATTTGCACCGTGCTCTCCTGGTTGCCGGATGGTTGCCTGCCCATGTGCTTTACCCCCTCCGGTTCCATCAATGCACTCCCTTTGCCCCCACACTAACATCCAACCAACCAGAATGTCTTGATGCAAAGATGAGTTTTGAGCCACCTCCTGTGGCTGTTGTGGGTGAAGCTGGCGAATGAATCGTGACTCTGTCCCAGTGGAGCGGACTGGCTAGGCCCACTGTGCAATGCTCAACAAAATCCTGCCAAGGCTCTTCCTGAGTCACAAGAGTTTGTGCTGGCCTGAAGCATCTACTTTTTTGTGGTTTAATGCTTGGATCTTATTCTAAACCACAGAATAGTTCTTCGAGGCCTATCTCCAGCTTCTCTTTCCTGAAGATACTTTGTTACCATTTCTATATTCTCAGGTCCTGTGTCTGGATTACAAAGCATGCTGAGGTTGTAATTATGCTATTATCTTCATAATTATACCTCCAGCCTGTATAATGTGGAGGTATAAGCATTTTGCACACCAAACCTGGAAATGTGACCACTAAACTCCAGTTGCATTAGCTTCTGAGGCAAGACTGAGTAGGCTGCTTCCCTGCTGAGTGTGTTCTGCCTTGGTAGATGGGTCAGTGACGATGGTTCTCTCATTCCTTTGCTGAACTTATCTTTTTTATTTTATCTGCAGAACAAGTACTGTTTCTTTTTTCTTTTCTTTCTTTTTTTTTTTTTTTTTCTTGAATCTTTGCTCATATAAACACTACAGGAATCTACTTGCTTTCCCTTGAAACCTGCCACATAGCTGGACCACAGTTGGGGGCTAACTGCATATCTCTTTGCTCTTAGTGTTCTTGAGGGCTACAGCTTTAACCTTTCACTATTCCTTAGAGTGCTGACATACATCAAACTCGCAGGCCAAGTAAGCAGGAAGTGACCTCCATGTATCTAGCAGTTATGGAGGCAACCTAGATGAGTTTCAATAATTTCTCTTTCTTTCAATGATCACGTTTAGTCAAATGATAAGAGAGCATTTTTAAATAAACTCTTTGAAAATGAGGAAGAGAGAAAGGAAGTGGCATGTTTTCCAACAGTTCTTTTCCTGCCAGGGAATTCCAGCAAGTGCATGTTCACTGAAGCTCTGTTTCGCCCTTCTAAAATAGGAGCTTCAGGGATTCCTCTGTGGTGACAGATGGGATTCTGAGACTCGTCCCTTGGTCTCCTCCTTTAATTCACTTCAGGTGAAACTACTTCATGAACAGCTGTGTTGCAGAGGAAATGTATTTGGATGTAAAACTAAACATCAAACTTTTCCAGAAAGCAAATGTGATAATGCTCATTTCTTTATATAGGTAATGAAAAAAAAAATGGATTAATATAGATTGTAGGGAAGCACACAGGTGACATGCAAGACCACACAAAACATTTCCCACTGAAATACTGGTAACTTGTTGGGCTAGGTGCATACCTGGATATACTCAGGATATGCTTTCATTGTGCTTTGAGGTGGAAGAGTCTGGACAGATCACTTGCAAATCAGCAGCATTTAGCTGTCTGCATTTCTCAACTTCTTCTGTGACATCTTGACCAAAGCAATAGGAAAGCAAAAATGTGTGAGTTGTAGCACACATATTACAGAAACGGCTGTGGCTCTGTCGAGATGCACTTTTTGACTGCAGATTAGCAGTGCAGATGCACTGAGGTCACAGCTGACACAGCTTCTCTATGGTAAATGCAGCAATGTTGTTGAGCCAGAGGCAGAGAGAGTCAAAATTCAGAACTGCTAGGAAGTGACAGTGCTCAGACGACCACTCTTCTGCTTTTGGACCAGTCACAACAACTCAGTGTTTCTCAGAAAAAGGGAAGTAAATGCAGGGAATAAGAAAATGACGCAGATGCTCCAATGTCTCATCGCCACCTAGCAGCTGCTTATTATTCTATACTTATGTTTAAGTCAGAGAAAAGCTTGGAGAGAAAAACTTCAGCTTTAAGCACTGATATAAAAGAGGGGAAAAAAAAAAGACTGAAAATGAAGAGAATGAAGGCCAGATCTGCCAGGTTTTATTACTGTGTTTTTCTGAAGCATAATGCCACAAGGTTGACAATTGTTTGCCCCTCTGTCTGGTTTATGGGTAGATCTTCTTGGATGCTGCTCTGATTATGCCATGTTCTTTTATGCTCCTCTCGCAGTGTTGTGCCTTTCCTTCTCATTGGGAAACACTGGCTGGGGGGCAAAAAAAAAGGGAAAGCTACATCTTACATCTTAAAATCTGCTACATCTTATTTTTGTGCCAACCTTGAATGAAACAAAAAACAGCCAGTTGTGTTCATTTTCTTCAGTTCTGTGAAGCTGTGAACCTCTGAGGACCCAACCATGCGCTGGCAACATCCTTGGGCAGGCAACATGGCACACAGGTCACAAAGGACTTGCACACTGTCCTAAAAATATTTTGAGCCTTCAAACGGGCAGGAGGGAAGGAGGACACTTTCAGGAACTAAAACCACCACGCTTCCCATGAAGGTTTCTGAAAACGTCAGCCCCAAGTGTGTGAGCAAAGTGCCCAAATGCACAAAAGCACAGACAAGCAGCAAGTGAAAGAGTGCGGATTGCAGGGTAAATGAGTACAGATACTCTGCTAATTCTGCGTAGATTGTTTTCCGAATAATGTCTCAATTCCCTTGAGCAAATAAAAGTCTGAACTTCTTTCGTTTCACCTGGAATAGGGTGGGGTTCAAATACCAAACAATTATGTATCCTTCATTTTATTTACAGTTCCACAGGAAGCAAATTTACATTGCAATATGATTTCTGTTTCTTTCAAAGCCAGTTACTGTCTTCCTGATTGGGTGAAGGTTCCTGCTGATGATAAACTGGGCACAGCCCATCTTCCGTTTCTTGCTTTGGGACTGCTTTAAAATTTCTGGAAATGTAAATCAGATTCTTTATGTTGACAATTTTTACTTAGAAATGCCTAGCATGGAACACTGGATGATAATCTCTTGTTAGTTATTTTTTCAATATTAACCATATATTTGATATGTCATGGTGAAAAGCTCTATTATTTTAATACTGGAATTCCCGCACTGGGTATCTGGAGAAGTCTGTGGATTTTCCCCAAGGTTTGAATGTTCTTGCTATTTCCTTCATGTCCCTTTCCACAAACTGCTGCTCATTGCTTGGAGCATTCGGAGCCTAATCTAGATCTGAGCTTGGTAAAAGCCCTTCTAGAATTGCCACTAGGTGTTACTCATTTAGCTTCCGAGACTGTTCCATCTGCTCTTGTCATTTTTCCGTTCTGAAGCCAAAATGGATCCACTTTATGTCTTTCCCTTGGCACTCTTCAAGAGTCTTTTTCTTTTGCAGTTTCCTCTGGAAAACAAGTCTTTGACTTAACTGTCCTTGAAATCAGTGAGAACTAAGCACATCTCATGATCAAGTATCATTGCTTTGTAAATGCTGTGAAAAAAAAAATCCCCTAAATATATATGTAAGTCTTCATACATATTATATTAGGCCCCAAGTGTATTGGAACCAATGGAATTTCAGTAATTTCCAAGTCAGAGTGATATACTTGAATTGTAAAATTCTTGAACTGACAGAGATCTTTAAAAATAGTGTAAAATGAAAACGAATTATATATTAAAATATTATATATTAAAAGAGTTATATATGACCTGATGTTCAGAAATACTCAGAATATGGTCACCTAATTTACCGCCTTTCTTAAAATTAGAAAACATGGCAGCAGAATAAGAAAATGCATGGCTTCTTAGGGCATTTCTTGGAATCCAGGGTCACCAAGTGCTCTTTTCATCAATCATTTCTGATTGTTGATACTGTAAAAGGAAGCAGTCTATGGAGTGAGGCACAGTGTTTTCAAGATATGTGCTTAAAAGCAATTACAGTTTCCCCAGAAAAACAACACTGTCTTCGGCACTGGCTCTTGCATTTTTCTGAATAGGTGGGGACTGTTATTCATTAGCAACAGATGGTGCTCGCAGCTCTTAAGAGCCAAAAGAACAATTTACTAGGGAGAGGACAGAAAGGGTATTTTGTTGTTGCCATTCGGCCCTCTATAGATATCAGACCAGTCAATAAAAGCCTGAGCTGAGGTCAGTGGTGGAATTAGAGGTACTGTTACACAGGGCCCATAACATTTAGTGTGAAACTGGGTTGATATCACAAAAATTTGTTATTTTGCTAAATATTGAGTATACGCTGAAATTGTGAGTAAAGGATACTGTATATATGATGCTTCATATTTGTTTTCTTGACACTTAATAATAGCTATTAAGGAAAAGAGAAGAATGATTTAACAATAAACTTTTAAATATTTTGTTCTCTGAGAAAACATAATTAAATAGCTACTACCAGACACAACCATCCATATAAATTAAACTCAAGTAAGTAACCCACCACTTATATCTCTGACATCACTGTTAGGTTACTTTTATAAATTCTATTGGATTCTGAGGTATGCCCGAAAACATAAGAATTGTCCTGCTGGATCAGAACAAAGATACATCTAACATAGTAATTTACCCCTGCCCTGGATCCGTAGCAGATGTCTGGGAAAAAAAAAAAAGAAAGAATAGGGTAAGTATTTATTGTTGCTGGTTCAGCATAACCCCACAGTCTTTCAGAATACGGATGAAAATCAGAGTATTTCCTAGTATTTTCAGTGAATTCAGAATATTCAGGTATTTTCAGAGCAGGGATTTACTGATCAGGATGATGTTTCTGTGCACTTAGCTATCTTCACTGGATTTTCTCCTACATTATTGTTGAATTTCACCTTCAGCCCCTGTAAATTTTTGAAATCTACTAAATATTTTAGCAAGGAGATATATTTAATATTGAAGTCACAGAACCTGAGTGGGAAACTGAGCTATCTGGGATCTAAGCCTTGACCAGTCAAGACCTCATCAGTGTATGATCTACATCTGCCAAGAAGTGAAATGAAAGCAAACCTGTATGCTCTCCTGTGTGTATCTTGGTTGCTTCATGACTTTCTAAGTCCAATGGCTTTGGACTTAGAGTCAGGATTTAATCAGAACTTTCTCATTCTTACTAAGGGAAACTAATGCTTCTTTCCTAAACCAGTATCAATTAGGAAATTTTAAGGACAATTTGCCTATATAAGGGCTCTAAATGGTTCTATTCAATTTTTTAAAAGCTCAGCAGCATAACTAATGAAAATTATAATTTTTTTTTAGTGGTTGTTCCTTAGGTTATGTAATCCCTATAACATGAAAACAGCAAGAATTGAAAACTATAAAAATCTAGGCTCATATTGAAATATATCATTTTATTTAAAATTATAATTATCCTTCCTCTTGGTGAAGTCTCTGAGTCTGCAGCTCTGAGAAGTTCATTCACCAAGGCAGAGCAAAGATGTTTCCTGCTCATTAGGAAGGAACAAAATGTGAAAAGGCACTTACATGACTTTATCACTTGGCAGTGAGTTTTGCTGTGGCTCTATCACACCACCTGAATGGCCCTGAGAGGGATGACCCTGGAAATGCTGCTGCAGTGGCACCAGAGCCCGCAGCCCACTCTTGCCTGGGCCCAATATGTGAAAGAGAAATGAAGCTGTGGTTGTGAAGCAGCTGGACGTGGTAAGCCCTGTTCTTGATATAGTTATTCTCATAGTCATAAAACTTGACTAAACAATTGCCTCTGTTCCTTGTTCTGAACTGCCTAAGTGTTAAAAAATGTCTGAAGGTTTCTTTTCAGGCACCTAGAACTAAAAGCAAAATGTTAAGTAATTCTACATTATACATCTGTTTTTAAATCCATCTTCCACTTTGTATGGTTCATTTTGTCACTTTAAATCTAGATTTATGCCTTTTAAACTTAAAGAGAATAAGAATAGACAAATACAAAACAGGGAACAGAAATAACTTTCTAGCATAAGCGTAATGTTTCTTTAAATTTATAACAGGTGTTGGTTCAGAGTAAAAATGGAGTTTCTGAATGAGCATAACCTGATGGAGCTGAAAATCATTTTTTCAGAGCTTTTGTCACTGCCTCTGCATGTAAACATGCACTCATGTTTTAACAAGTAATTCGCTTGAGGATTTGGCAAGCCACTCTGCTTACAGTCTTAAGGGTTTGAAAAATTTGCTCATCTTTGGACACAGCTGCTGAGATCAGGATAAGAGCAGCAGCAATGCTGTTCAGAAGATCAAAAAAATCAGTCTATGGAGCTATTGCTTTACTAGGGGATTATAGACATCTGAGAAGGACAGTTCCCCTTGCTTATACACTGCATTCTTCAAATTCTTTGATGAGTTATGTAACAGAAAATTCCTAAATATTTTAAAAGATAAAATTTTCATGTGAGTGATATCTCATCCTGGATTGCGGTGAACTTAACGTTACTGTTCACATTAGAAAACTTGCAATGAAAAAAATACACAGGTGCTCATTACAGTTTCTGTAACTTATTGTCCTGTGCAACATATTTCCATATTCGTATCAACTTCCCATTGTGTATTTTTAGTATGATAAGTCATAAGACTTTTCACTTTTTCTGGGGTATGTGGTTTTAGCAAAAATACTAGAATTATATTTCAAATCCAGTGTTGTAGATTTGAATGCAAAGCTATTCCTGAGTCTTTTCTTCTGCCTGTCTGAAGAAAGCAAATAACATGGCCCACTTTGTTTGACTTAAGCACACTTTAAGGAGAACAGGAGCCCATTCAAACAAATCAAGCAATTAGTCCTCCCTTTTCTTATGACTGCTTCCCCTCTTGTGGTCTGAAGTCATTTCTGGTCAGCCCAGCAGATTTGCATAGGTATCACCACCTTAACTCTCGGTTTGCAAATGCCTTTAGGCTATTCTTTCCAAAGCTTCCAACAGATTTAGATTCATACTTTTAGGTACCCCCGAGGAACCTGAATTTTGTTTTATTTCATGTAAGTGTAAAATACTTGGTACTTGGAAATGTAAACATGTTGAAAAGCTCAAGCTGAACAACGGTGTTGTTTAGAAACTTAATTTTCTTAGGAAATTTCCTGGAAAATTTCCCTTTGGATGCCTATATGAGAAGGAATACAATACAATTTCATCATTAACCCGGTTGAGGTGCTGGCAGGTGACATTTTGCCTTATGCTCTTTGATCCTTTTTTTTTTTTTCTCTTAAAATGTAGCACTTCTCATTTGCTGTTAGGAAAGTCTGTCAAGGGGAGAACAGAAACACCAGCCTAGAGGACATGCATGTGTATGTGCCATATGTGCCATACACACATATGTTACATACACATGCATGCCAAAGAGAAGGAAACAACACACTTCAAAGAGTTAAAAACATATATCCTCTTGTCAGAAATAAGGCTGGCTTTCCAATCATATACATATGCTTATCGTTCTCGTAAGTCATGCAATATTTCCTGGTGGGAAATCCTCCCTGGCACCACCCAGTTCCTGCCATTTATCAAGTCTCCTGTGATAAGAAGCCTACTGAAGAGAGATACAATACAGAAGAAGGCCTGTGCTTAAGGGCTGAGGCTCAAAAAGGAGCTCAAACCCTAAACCCCCCTCAGCTGTATTGTTGGGAGCATCCTCAAATTAATCCCACTCTTAGCAAACAAATACCTGTGTTTTTTCACAGTTATATAATCCTAGCCCTTGCCAAGCAGAACCTGCTTTCTTCTCCAGGATTTCCTGCTGCTTTGAAATACAACACAAAAAGTCAGATCTGTACCCCTAGTGGGAGGAACTTTGGATTTTGATCACCTGTGAGGCCAGTGCAGCCTTCTAAGAAAGCTGGTTAGTGCCATTGAGGCTGTTCGAATGAGAACTCTCCTTGTAATGAGTCTGTTCTCTGCAAGTTTGGAATATTTATTTTCTAATAAAGAAGACAGGCTCAGATGTTAAACTTACTCATTGGATCTTTTTAGGAGCCATGAAGTTATCTAACTCCAGCAAATGGTTGCAAAGAAAAAACCAGAAAAGATCAACCTCAGCAGTAGAAAGAATGTTGTTTCAGTATTTAAAGATTGATTTTGAAATTCTGGAATATTGTATTAGCTGAGTCAGGAGAAGTATTGGTGAACTCTCCTTGCTCCCCTGCCTTTTCTGGAAACTGAGAGTTCTGCAGAGGAAAGGTGATTAACTCAGTCCAAATAGCCTCTTAACTACTTGTCTAATAAGCTTTTATTTCCACATTTTTTTAGAATGTAGGAATAGATTGTAATTTTTGATGAAAATTGCCAACAAGGAGGTCTCCTGGTCAACACATTCAAAAAGTACTTAGATAATATGGTGCTAGTGAGATGACAGTATTACTGAGCATAAGCAAATTGATATCTGCCTGTAATGAGAGACAGAAAGAGTTGCAATACTGCCTGTTTCATGGAAGGGTAGGTACAACTCAGTATCACGAAGCCTAATTGTACCTATAGCATGACTGTATATGCATAGGAGGAACTGCAAATTAGCCATTGCCACTAAAGAGGTAGAACTAGGTGTTGCTGGTTTGTTCCTTTTAGAGAAGTGCATACGGTGGCAGTCAGAAAAGCAAGTAAAATTTTAGAAAATACAACTATGCTGAGTTTGTATCCACTTATTGAATGTTACCCACACAGCCCATTTTTAAAGGGATATAATAGTACTAGAAAATATAGAGAGCAGTGACAAGGATGCTCAGAGGTATGCAGCACGTTTTTGCCATGAGTAATTAAAGAGACAAGGATTCATCAACCTGTGAAAGATAAAGACTGAAAGAAAATATGAAGAGATGTATAAAATCATGAATATTATGCGAAACAGGAACAGAGAATGATTTTTCGTAAGCCCTCATACTCAGTAGGAAGAGAATAACAAACAAAATCTCGTGTGTCATGCTCAAAGCAGTTCCATTGGGCTTGTTTTTCCTGCAGAGTGCGATTAAACTGTGGCATTCGTTGTCACAGGATGCCAAGCAGGTCTAAAGCATGAGGGGCTTGGAGGGGCTTGGAAAAGAAACATGGGCACAGGTGTGCATTAAAAGTAATGTAGGCATGTGATTGTAATAGCACAGGGCATCAACTTCTGCATCTTTGTAGGTAATTTTAAAAGTAAGCATTCACAATGATTTTCAGTAATAAGCATCATAGACTTTACTGGCACAAAATTTTTGCTTTTTGCATGCTGAGCCAGAAAGTCTATTTGCTGATTCAGAAACGTCTGTGGAATTTTCAGAATCTGTATGATTTCAAAAGGATCCATTTCCTGTCGAGCCAGTCATCATACGCCTTTATAAACAAGTAGAAATGCAAAGCTTGGAGCGAGTCCGATGCGTCAAGACAGCGCTGTGTGTCATTCTCCTGGGGTTTTCCCATGTTGTGAGATAACATAAGAAATGCAGTCATTTCCAAAATGGGAAATAAGGCATTAAAAAGAAAAAAGTAAATCAAAGATACAGCTTCAGTCACCTAATACATGACCAGGATGTTTGTATTAGTTGACATTCACCACAGAAAGAAAAATGGGGGCCAGCAAACCACTCTTTGTATTCTCTGAATTCTTTTAAGGAGGAGTTAGGGACTTTCCAGTATTTCTTTCGGTATCTTTCTATACTTTTTCAGCATTTGCTGGAACCTGAGAGCAAGGTACTTTTGTTATTCTAACAATATAATCGAAACCCAGGGGAACAAGCTGCAGTTCCTGGCTTGGAGAGCTCACAGTGCAAGGACACAGCTGCAGCAAGCAACCCGCGGAGAGGGAGCTCCAGAGTCAGGGAAGTGACATGAAGTGGCTCTTCTGTTGCTGGTCTGGTGTTTTCATTCTTGCTCTTGAACTGAGATGCTTGGTGAAAGGAGGAAGTGAAAGTGGTTGGATAGGAAGATGAAATAAGGCACCAGGAAAGCAACTGAGAGAGGCAGACGATGCAGACACCTGCGTTATGTGTAGTGACCAAGATGGCAGGAGAGAAATAGATGGGGGTAACTGCAGGTGGCCGCTGCACCATGGCTTGGCCTTTGCTGCAGCGTAGATGCAGAATGAGCTTGGATGCAGTTGGGAAAATGGGATGAAGAACAAGTATAGAGACACCTGTGGTGAAATCTGAGCGGTCTTTAATTATGGTGCAAGTGTCTGACTTCTCTCAGATTCTGGTCAATATATTGCACACACACACACGTGCATATAAATACTTACTTAAATTGATGAACACCTATATGTTCTCAAAAGGAGCACCTTTTTTTTTTTTTTTTTTTTTTTTCCTTTTCCTTTCTGTATGGCTTCTATATGACCTGGTATTGGGATGCTTATGTGACGTACTCTGCAATTCAAGTGCTCAAGCAGCTGAATGCATCATATTGAGGCAAAACTGTTATGGGCTCTCGTATTTTATGATCACAGAGTTACCCAGAAGAAATTGTTTTGCTGTTTTAAAAATATCTAGATTGTAGGAGAGGTGAAATAAAAGTGTGCATGTGTCAAATATACAGGTGCATGGGCAATGGTGCAGCAGGCTTATCTCTGTATCTCCCAAACCTTTGCCGCCTTCTCCACAGTTGGTCCAGCTCAAATAAACATTGCCTGATTGGTAGGGATTTGCCTTGATTTAAACTGCTTTTATGTGTGGTACAGAGCAGGGACCTGACCGACTTTTTCTGTATGAGTAAATACTTCCTACTGGGGCTGTAGTGCAGGCAGTCTCTGCATATTTTATATTGCCATATGAATATATCTTTTTTTGTGTGGAAATGTAAATATTTGCAACAGGAGGAAGGACATGTGGAGCAGCCCATCGGATCTCCCTCGCGTATGGATAGGAGTCGCTGTTCCGAAACAAAAAGTGCAAAGCATCCAAAGTATTCAGTACTTCTCTTGCATTTCTTGTTCCTCCTAACCAGGAGGAAATCCTGCAAATTGTGAAGCCTTTTCCTCTCCCAAGAGAAGCTGTAGGTTGTTGTCATCATGGCATTGTGCCCTTCATTAGGAAATGGGCAAGCAGAGGTGGGCGATAGGGCAGAAAAGAGCAGCATTTGCTCTGCGCTGGTGGCAACTGTGATGCCAACCCAGTCATGCTGCAGTGACATGAATGAGGAGGGCTGTTCCATAAGCTCCTGCATCCTGCCTTTCACTCCCGTAAATGACAATGAAGAAGAGAGAAAAGCATAAGCAGATTGTTTGCAAATCAACTAAACCTTGTATCTTTATTCACGAGTACCAGATCCACCAGAACACAGGCCATACGAAATGCCCTCAGGGCCACTGCCACGGTCCATCTAACCCCCTGATTGGTGGCCAGCAGGGACAGTAGTCAACCCTGCAACCTTGTACTCCTTTGTACTCCCCATGGGCCCTGGGCATGAGAGAAGAACATCACTGTATAGTCCTTTCAGGAATCTCGTCTGCTAGAATCAGGTATGCCTTCGTGTTGCTCTGCAGGATGAGTGTTTCCATTCCAAAGGGGCTGAACACCAGTCCCCGTGAGCAAGAGGCTGGAATATCTCAGCCTTTCAAAAAAGGAAGCCCTGCTGTCCTCAGCACTTCAGGGAGCCAAGTAGGAAGCAGCTGCTGCCACAAAGGCAAATGCTCGTAATTTGGTTACAGGGCACAAATTCCTACCTCGGCAGCCAGAGGGTGGCCTTTTGATTCAGTAGGGAATTAGAGCCCTGAGGCTGGTTGGAAACTTGCAGTGTTTAGGCATCAGAGCATGAAACCCTCTTCTATGTTCTTAGTTAAGCAGCCCTGCCCTATAGTCTTTATAAAGGAGTAAGGGCTGGATAGCTTAGCCTGGATATGGGAGAGTGGGCTTTTGCCCTTGGCTGTGCCCAGAGTTTGGAGGCCACAGCTGTATTCAGTCATATAAGCTTCCCAAAACAGGGTGAGTTAGGAGCTCCAGTCCATGCTCTGTTCTGCAGAATTTCAGCTGCAGAAATTTGGCTTAGGTTGCAAAAATGAAGCAAACTGTTTCCAGATAGAGCAAGTAAAGCATAAAATAACAAACAGATAACAGATTTTATATAGAAAATTTTATTAGTACATTGGTAGGAATAACAACATTCTCACAAGCAAATTCTGGGTGGGAATGTGAGCTTCAACATTTTTCATGAGCTGTATGACAACTAGATACAAAGCTAACTCTCTTTATACAAAGCAATATGACTATGAAATGTTATACAAAGTGCAGTAGAAATGAAATAAATTAACAGCTTTTTTGTTTATCATATAGAAATTATTAAATAAATGTAATGGTAAAACACAATAAATAAATAAATAGCAAAAACACTGCCTTACAGATTCTGCAGGCTATATTTCTGAAGTCACAGCTAACAGCCTACACATGGGCTGACTGTGACTAAGGAAACTGTTGTTGACACAACATACGGGTGCACTCCGGGGGAGCAGGAGGACTTTTCAATTCGCTGATGTAGTAGCAAAGTAGTTAGGCTTAGTGTAAATAAGCAGTCCTGCAAGTGCATTGCACTTAACCAGCTGTGTTTGGCTGAAGTGGCTTCCAAAGGATCTTCATTTCCTTTAGCAAACCACTTTTCTTATCCAGTAGCTTCACTTTCAGGGAACAGCATGTCCCACAGCCACTTTGAACATTCTGAGAGACTTCCTTAAATAGATGCAGTTAAATAAATAAATAAGTGGAGATAGTGATCTACAGTTCACTTAGAAACAGCGAGCAAGAGGTGGTAGGTGGAACGCTGCCTGAGAGCTGATAGCGAGATGTCTCCCCGAGATGTTTCTCTCCACAGAGGAGTGGGAGCAGTTCCGCAATTCCTCTGTCTTGGCTTTTCTTAGAGTGGTGTATCGGAATTGGATTGAGCCCTGTTGAGAGTTGAGGGAATAAGATCATTTAGAAGTTTTCCAGAACGATCATCATTGCTTAGCGTTACATGAATTACGGCTGAGGATGAGTGGTTTGTTTCCAAGCTATTCACTATGCAGAGGCATAGAGAAGATAATGACAATGTTTCTGAAGTAACTCCTGAAATCAGGGTTTGCATATCTGGGTTTCAAGCTAGAAAACTTCTTTAACCTGCCTTTCTCCATTTATTCTCATCAAGAACTCCAACAACTTGGAAATATTAATTATTAACATATAGTACTACAAAAATAAGGGGAGGGTGATTTTTTTTTTTAAAGCATAATTTTGCAACTGGAGCCAAATGCTTCAAAATGCCTTTGTCTCTAGATGGAGATAACCGGTACTGGAATCTTTGCTAGTGGCATTTCAGGTCTAGGGGCAGCTTGAGAACAAGGACCCCACAGCAGAGCCAGAAAGAGCCTAATCCTATAATTAAACAAGAAGTCTTTGTTCTTTAAAGAGAAAATGGAAACTATTCCTTGGAAGACCAAGAAAGTTGGCTTTCGGGGGGAGATTTCCTACTCAACTTTCCCAAATGAGAGTGGATAGATGGGACTTACTTGGCCAACAGAGCCTTTATGATCAGCTGAACCCAGGGGGCGGTGGGCTCCAAACACACTTCTCTGCCATCCTTCAGAGTAGCACTGCAAAACAGAGAAAAAACAGAAGTCAAGTACCTACTAGGCAGATTGGGTTTATTCTCATAATGTAATAATGCATTTTTAGTACTAACTTAGTATAAATTCATCTCACCCAGCTCTAGATTAGAACCTGGCCTAATATTTTGTTATATGTGTTCCATAGATGAGAAAGTAAATCATACAAAAGTTTTGTGAGTTTTTGTGCCTGAACTTGAATCACATTCCCTAAATTGTTTCTCCATATATATAGGTATCTTGTTTTGTTTACATTGGTACAGATTTTTTAAAGAAAGGTTGAAACTTCTCATATAAACAGGAATTTTGATAGCATAAATATTTTACTCTCTGTTCTATGCACTTAAAAATCAGACTTGTCTCAGTATTTCTCTAAATCCACTCATTTCTGAACTTTCCTTTCTGAGATTGTTACAAAACTGTTTCAGTAGTTTTACCTACTGCTATAAATTGAATTGTCACCTTGCATATTAAAAACTGACCACTCCTCGTATTCATATTCTGCCACCTTAGAATAACTATTTATTATGCCCCATGATAGGTAAATAGAAAGATGAAGACTCTAAAAGTAAGCGACTCGGGCTAGCTCCTGTTGGCCTGCTAGCTCCCTTGCTTCTCATGACACCAAAAAGTCTCCGCAGAAGCAGAGCCTTGCAAAGGTACTTACATGACTTCCACGTTCCTGCAGTGAGGTCCGCTTTGCGTCAACTTCACATCTTGGATGGATTTGGGGTTGATGAACTTCGAATGAGTGGCTATGCACTGGCACCGCAGCTCATTTCCCATTCTTGCCACGGCCCTGCCTTTAGAAAAGAAAAGGACAGTTGTCATTTGTGAGACATTCTTACCAGCAGCATATCTGGCATAAAGCAAGGCTGCTCTCTTCACATCGCTCTAGGTTAAAACTTTGCTGCCTAAACCCTCACAGTATTAAAATTAGTTTCTTATTTTTTAAGATGAGCCAATATACATTTGAAAATAAATTCACATGTCTTTAAAATGAAACTCTATATGGTTTATGGTTATTTCCACTGACGTTGCAGCATGCAATACCTGGATTAGCACACTGGCAACTATAAAGAGGATAAGAGGCCTTTACTTTTCCAGTAATTTGAACTGTGTCTATGCTTGTATGTTCGTACTGTTTGCTCTCCCTTCCCAGCTGTGCTTGAGGCAATAGAATCGTGAATTAAGAAAGGTGAGATCCTAAACTAGAAAATGCTTTCCTTTGTGTAGGAAGGTAAAGAAGTAGTTGAACACGGTAAGAAGCAAATAGTGCCCTTAGCCAGACATGTGCAAAGGGAAGGACGATAGCAATGCAGATGGGAACTTAAGTGTCCTTAAAATATTTTCCACGGTACAAAGGCTACGTGCTAAATTTCTGACCAAAGATAAGCTGCTGAAAATATTTCAAAAGAAAGTAACTTGCTAAAGCAAGCATAAAAGTATCTGTCTCCAAAGACATACACGCTGGAAAAGGCCTAGACAAAGCTACAGTCATGTGGAAAGGATTTGCTTACCTTGAGACACAGCTGCAGAGATCAGGAGAAGAGCCAGGACAGCCACAAGTTTGCCGTTCATGGTTACAGAAGGGTTTGCTCCTCGGTTATTTAGCTTGGATGCTCTGGAGCAGTGAGATCTCTTGTCTCAGAGGACTGCTGATGGCTGAGCTGGGTAACCCGTGTCTCTTATATACTGTTTTGGGGCGAAGTTGTGGCCTCTGCTGGCAGGGAGATTGCGTTAGAGGAATTTCCCGCATGCAGCAAGGGTGAGTCACATGACTGTTGTGACACCCTTTCCTAGATGACTGTGGAGTTATTTATCCTGCAAATGAACTAATTTATTATTTTATTAACATATGTCAGTAACATCTGTGCAGCTGGGTTTCTTTTATAAACTTTTGTTAGTTTTGTGGGTTTTATAATGCAGTTGTTTATTTGGTAATGAAACCTTATCATGCTTCGGAGAACTTTTATCTTACAACTTTTTGAGTATCTGCCTTTAGGGTAATACCTGTTTTTCACAGGTATTCTCTGTGTTGGAGATATTTAACTTTTTTTTTCTGTTTATGGTGATTGATTCCATATATAAGAATTGAAGCAAATGGAGTGAAAACCGGGCAGTGCTGAAATCAACAAAAACTTTGGCTTTTTCCCTGGGGTCAGGATTTTACCTTAGCATTATTTTGATGCTACTGATTTTATTTTATTTTATTTTTTCTGTTCAAGTAGCGTCTTATGAAGTAAATGAATCTCTGTGGTGTTCTATTCAGCGAAGAAATTGAGGCTACAGTATTCAAGGCTTTCTGGAGGATAGAGATAGTTAATTATGAGCAGATTATAAAACCACTTCTGCATTTTTCATGTCATACATTTTGAGAAGTAAGAAATAGAAGAAGTTTTGTACGCAAGCAAAATGCTATGACGTATTCAAAGCAGCTGCTTTTGGTTGATTTATATATGTTAAATAATGTTGTTTTTCTTTTACAACAATCTTAGATTTTAACAAAGGGAGATAGCATTAAATATTATGGTATTTTCTATTAAGGAGCCTTGTTGTATGAATGCTCTGCGTTTTATCTGCTAGTAGAAATATAATCTTTCAAGGGAAAAAAATCAGGGAAAAAAATGGGCTCAAATGCTGATGTTTTGCTTAAAGAAAGATTTAGATTTTAAGTCCGGTGGCGTGCTTGTGTGTAACAGAGGCCCTGCTTTTCGGTGCTGCCACAGCCTTTTGACTGTGCCAACCTTTGCTGCTTGGCATCTCCAACTTCAAAGCTGCATGTTTCCTATCCCCTTATCTGAGATAAGCCCCCTTATCTGGGATAAACCCCTTTATCTGGGATAAGCCCCCTTATCTGGGGGTTTATAGATGTACTTCTCCTAAACTCTGAGGAGGTTGCAAAAGGCATCTTTAGCTTAAAAATGTTATAATTTAGTCTGCACCATTTATGATGAGTTTACTCAATAAAAAGAACTTGGTGGTGAAAATTCAGGTCTCATCACTGTATCTGCTGGTCCAAGAAAAGATATTATCACATTTGTTTCTTCTGCCAGTTATTCCATGTTAAGAGTGAACAGAAGGTACTGGTTCTAATTTGAAATGGTGTTTCTCCTTAGGTCTATGTCATGCAAAATATTAGTGAAAGGTACTTTTAATTCTTGAAGGCATGAAAAGGAGAGGATTTTACCAGATATTGAAAGTTACGATTTATTGTTTATGTGTTCTTTAAATTTGCAGTGTGATTTCACTGCTGTCAAATTGCAGATGTTGAATTTTCAATCAGCTTGCTTTGAATGCATTTGCTGGTTCATTTAGGATTTCTCATTCTCTGTCTATATTTAGGCAGAGCACAAACACAGATATAATAATTAAAATTTGATTAGAGATCCCACTTTTTTTTTCTGATGTTTGTAACTTCATTTTCTAATTTTGCTGCATGCTGAGATGCTATTAATGTCCAAGGCAAAAAAGGAAAAATCCCCTGCAAATCCCCAAGTAAAATCAATGACTCCTTACTCTGCTTACCACTAGGCTAAGCTACTTCCTGAATGTGGCGGTAACAGAACTGCAAAAATCCCCGGGGTCAAAAGTGAAGCCAAGTGCACACTCCACCTACATGACTAACCCTGCCCTCGAGCTAAGAGTAAGTATCACTTCAAGACACCTCTCTATTTGTATTGAAATAAATATCCCGTATGTCTTCTTAGACATAGATCATCCTTCATCTACACTTTTTTGTCCGGTATGACACAGTTTCATTGGACCAATGTGAATGAAATGTAACAGAAATGGTAGCAGTGTAAAAGGGTTGAACGTAAGCCCGAAGGGCAGGCACTCCGAAACTCACTTCCTGGGAGTGAGGGAGCTTCACCCAAGTTCACCCTGCATCCTTCAACACGTGCTCTTTCCCAGTTTCTCATCCCAGCCCCTGCCTGTGGGAACTGCAGATGCATTAGCTGATCTTGGCAGCATGTGTTTTCCCGTCAGCCATACAGATGACTGAGGCGAATGGAATTGCTGCTCCTTCTGTAGGATAACGTCAGTGACTGAGCTGATACTGCTGCAGGCAGAGACCTTCCACGCTTGTCTCTGTCAAAGAAACTCTGTATAACCAGCAAAACAAAAGTTATGCAATAATCCAGCTACTGAAAGACTGCTGGAAAAGGGGAAGTAAATACTTCCCTGGTCTGTGTTTTAAGGCCGGGAGAGGATGTGTTCTCCGTGCTGCACGATGGAAGCTGAATTTCTTCCTTTTCGTGACTCATTGCTTCGTCTAATTAACAGACAAGTCAAGGGGGATCATTTGCAATCTTGGCTGTGATCATTTAGAATCTTTCCAGGTAGCAGGAATGACCAGAAACAACTGACACAGTGAGGAAGGTTACGTGGTCTCTGGTGACCAGGACTACCGTGAGAAAAGTACTACCACGTGATCGGTGGAGTGGCGAAGGGGCAGATCCTGGTGGGTTGGGAAAGAAGCTGCTTCTGTTCCGATCTGGGTCCCTGGTGGGAGTCTGTGATGAGGCAATAGGTAGAGAGCAGCGTGCACCCTAACCATCTGAGTTGTGACTTCCTGTGTGAGGAAGTGGTAACAAAATAAAAGAACTGGAGCCAGTCTGGGTTTTTTTCAAAAATTAAGTACCTAAATATAGGTGCTTATGTACCCTTAGTCAGATTAGTGTGAGTGCTGGACTTTCCTAAATCCCTCTGGAATCACAGAATAGATATGCTTCTAAGTTTATTTGCCTTTTAATGTATAGATTTATAAATAGAGTATTATATGTATATATAGTATTATATGACTAGGTAATTTTTTATGATCGTTTCAGCTCTGCCTGAAAGTAGTCATTCTTTGTTGTGGTTTTCAGTTAACCAAATAAAATGTTGTGGGCTGAATTCAGTGTTTCGTTTGATCCAACTTGATATGCAAAGTGGTTTAAAATAGTACGGATCTGTCAATATTAGTAAGTAAACAATATGTTAAAATTAGTAGACAGTAGTGGCAAGTATTAACAGATACTGATTTTTACAAATATGTTGGGTAGACCAGATCTTGTCAGACATTTGGAGTCACACTGGGGATTTTGTAGCAGTGTGGACTGCTATATGAAGCTGCATTGATTCCTTTAGCTGTATTTTTTCATATTTATTAAGAAGCGTATTCTTCCCATCCACCAGACAGTGGAAATAAGAGAAATGATGGGAGGAAGCACATGATAAAATTTAAAAAGTTTAGCTTGGCAACTTCTGATTAAATTGAGGTGGTTTGTAGGTTAAACACATTGTGTGTTTATTGCTCACTCTTAAAATATCACTGAGAGTTGTCTTACTGTTTGCTTAAACTCGCCTAGAGCCAGTGTCGCTCTTCAGCAGTCAGTCTGAGTTCTTCCCAGCAGTGGGTGCGCAGCAGGTCCCTTCAGGCTGAACCCGTCGCAAGAAGCCGCCAAGGGGCAGTGTGCTGGGCTTCGAAACATCCCCGCTGCACAGCCCTGGCCGAGCGTGAGAGTCCTGTGGCAACAGCAGTGCAAGGATTGCCTGAACCCTGCAGGACTCGCTAGCAACTGTCTCTGGAGACACTCTCCGTGCTTTCATGGATAGCATCTGCGCCCTGCAGGGACCCACGTTAAACACATGACAGGGAGCGGAGAGTAATGGGAACAGATGGTGTCTCCCTGCAAACAGCTCTGTGTAGCACGGCTGTTCTTTAAACAGGGTTTGCACAGGGATGGAGAATTGCTGCCCTGCCTGGGATAGAAATGCAAAAAGTCCTGGGAAAATGTAGGGTATTATAAAGGAAATCTAGTTTGCATAGAAGATGTTGTATACAAATTTACTAATGCATTGAGGCTAAAGCCCCTGGATGGATGAAATATTACTGTTCAGCAGATCTTGTGGGGGTGAGTCAGCAAGAAGGAGCAACCAGTGTGTCTGCATACAAAATCAGATCTGCATTCTGAATTACTCCCATAGGGTTTCCAGAGGAAGTCAGTCCCTACCAAAATCTACAGTCATGAGAGTTTCTTAAATATCTTTCTGCAGTGTCATATTCTGTCTACCTCAGTCATGATATTTTGCCTGGTCCTCCATTGCTGTTATCACACAACTCAGATCTGGTGATTGCAGTTAGAATCTTCACTATAGCACTTTCCGTGATAAGAAACTAGAATTTAATTGTATAGGATAAACTAGGTGTAGCAGGTAGTTAAGAGGAAACATCTTTAACACCATCTTTAATTTAGAAAGAATTTTGTCTATGGAAATTTAAAGATTAAACCAATCTGTAGTCTCCTAAATCAGTTTTGGGGGCAGATGGGCATTAACATTTTCCATGATCAATAAGTAAGCTGCCGTGATAGCTAAATCATTTTGAAAAACAGTAAAAAATCGATTTATTATAGCATCAGGTAGAATTAACATTGTGAGCACATTGTGTCTTCCTGCCTATATAGAGAAACTCCACCACGATAAGTATCACTTCAGAAATAACACATGGAATTTAGTATTGCTAATTTTAGCAGCTTACTTCTGGAAGTCATTATTTTACAATCGTTCGCCTGCCCCGAGGCTGCCAGTGACTTAGGAAATGCTGATGAGACATAACAAAACAGCTCAAGGGAGGTAGCGTAGTTGCCAGCTCTCTGACAGTAGTAAAGAGTCGATGCTGATTTGCTTGCAGCCGTATGGCAAGTGCATCATATTCAAGTGCTATTTAGCTAAAGTCACTTCCGAACACTCTTTGTTTCCTTCAGTCAAGCACTTTTTAATTGGTATTTTCCATGTCAGTGAATGGCAAGTCTCACAGACATTTAAATCTCCTCTTAAAAGATTTTCGATGAAATATTGTCAAAAATATCTTTTCTTTGTGCACACAGAACATAGATAAAACCAACTTCAGTCTTGCAGACTGTATTACTCCATCTGTCTGGAAGGATCACTGCCGTTTTCTGAAACATGTTTCTTTCCTAGAGAAATGGGTGTGAGTTCACCCCAGGCTGCCCAAAGGACAGAGTTGGGGAGGTGCCTAGCTGCTTCCCACATGGAGCTGCTCCATGCATGGGACATCCTGGTTGCCGTGCTCTAAAGCTTTCCCAGGTCACATGCTGTTTTTGATGTGGTGAATCGTGCAAGTGACAGCGTCATAATGAACTTCTGTGATTTGTTCTTTATTCATGTCCTAATAACTCCCACCATTAGGAGTATTTTATCTTGATTTGAGCTTTGAGGGTTTTGGACTGCTGAGTACTGGCCTGAAATTCCTCTGGCATTACCTTGCTTAACGCTGAGATCTCTCTTCTGTGTGCTAATAGTCAGCCCAGAATGCCTCATTTTTGTACAAAACTAGGACTTTTCCCTATGTGAATCCCTTCTACAATCCTCTGCAGTAAGCTTCATCTGTTCTTTTATTACCCACTCAATAAGTCTTATAAAGCCTTTCTGCATTTCTTCATAGATGTCCCTGGTCTTTACTGCCTTTTGCATAGTATCATCAGTTGATGTAGTGTTTCTTCGTTTCTCTTTGCCATGAAAAATAATCTTTACTTTTTCTGCCCTCTGTTTCTTATGTGTTAATCTACTGTTTAGCCATTCCAAGACTTCTTGCTTAGTTGTGTAGTTGTCTCAGAAGTGTTTGGTGAGGGTTGTGAAAGAATTTCAGAAAACCAGTACAACTACATCCATTGGATCTTCCCCATCCACAAGCTTCTTGTCACCTTCAAACAAGCGTAACAAGTGCATCTTCCCTTTAATAAAGCTACATAGATACTTCCTCAGTGTTTATTTGTTTATATTGGTTGATTTTGTTCTTTCTAATTAAGCATCGTCGTTTAAGGATAACATAATTGCTTTTCATTATGACCCTTCTAATTAACACATCAGTTAAGTTTGAACTGCTTGATTTATCTTAAAGGAAACAGCAAAGGAAACAGAATTAGCAACAATATCAGAAAAAAAGCAAAGGTAGTAATGTAGCAAGAGGGGATCCGTTCTCTGGCATTTTCATGAGGAAGTTTTTCTTTCTTTTGATCCATGAAAAACTCCAAGGCATGTTTTTCCTTGGCCTTTGTTAGACTGGTGACTCAACCTTGTTGTTCCTGTAAAGGGGAGAAGTACAAAGTGAACAGTTAAGAAACTTCCTGATGGAACCGTGGCCATTACTGGGAACTACAAGGAGATCAGCACTTAGGAATTTGTGTCCACTTGTGCAAGACTATTTAAGACCTGTTTTTATTTTATCATCCAACTGACATATGTCAAAAGCCCCCCAAATCCTGTGTTTACAGCTTTGCTCCAACAGATTGGACATACGTGTACATTCAGCTACGGGACAGCTGAGATCCGACTCTCACCATTTATACCAGTGAAGGATAATTAGCGTAGAAATGCCAATGATAGCTCTAAATTATATGGGAAGGGAAAACAAGTGTTGAAGGGCTTGGTTTTCAGAAGTGTCAAACACCACCAGATTTTGCTCTCTTCCTAACTGGTATGTGTGTGCGTGACACATACGGTCATTTGGGTGGCTTAACTCACAGGGACCGTATTACAGACAGGAAATTATTTTAATCCCACGATTGATTTTCAGTCATTTAACAATATTGATTAAGAGAGAGATGGTGGGAAGAATTACTAATGCCTGCAGAGGGAGAGGATTTTTCATGCCAACAGATTACACTGTTGGCCTTTTTCAATAGCTTCTACTGAATAAAGACTGCATAGCTTACATATTCCAAATAGCCTCTGTGACCAGCTTCACCCATGGAGCAGTGGGTTCCAGGCACACTTCTCTGCCTCCCTTCAGAGTAGCTCTGCAAAGAAAGAAACAAAACAGGTCAAGGTAAATGGATCCCTAACATGTTTTTATATTCTTTAGATATTTGGCTATAAAATACATGTTGGAGCTGGTTTAACTCCATCTAAACCAGCTGGTTAATTAGCTGGTCCTAACTTGTTTAGGTTGTTTTCTATATTCTAACTAGTAGTTCTGTGGGTGCTGAGTGAGGAAATGCTTTCAGGGGAGTCTGTGTCCTTTAGTTTGATTGCAAACTACAAAAGAGGGGTTTGGACTAGATGATCTCTAGAGGTCCCTTCCAAACCACTCTGTGATTCTGTGATTCTGTGCAGTGCATTGTTTTCTATACTTGGACATTTATCATTCTTTTGTTCATTGTAAACTGTGTAAAATAATGTAAGATCTTATTATGCAACTTCTTCTGATCAATTTAGGGAAATTTTTATACAGTTTCTCTCCTCTTTCTGACCATCATTTAGCAAATCTTTTAGGAACTTTATTTTCTTGGAGACCTCTTTCTCTATCAAACCTGTCTGAAATTCCTGGTTACTGGTGAGATACAAGTGGACAACACGCACATTTTTGCATGGAAGGTTTGGTCACACAAGTATTGTTTGCTTATGAAATCCTAGTAAAAACAAACACAAAAAGCCTTGAAATGCCCCTTCCTCCATTTATATGTGTGCACTCATTCAAGCAATCTGAGTATTTCCTGCTGTGGTTTTGTATGTATGCAAGCTTACAATGTTTTTACTTGTAGCACATGGATTTTACAATTTCTGCTTAAGTCCCATACCAACACATTTGCTTTCAAGAAAATGCTCGATCTGGAATTTTGACACAAGGAAGAACCTGCAGCATTTCAAATCTTCATTACGTGTAGGCAAAGGTAATGGAGTTATTGGAGTTCATGTTAATGGAGTCAGCTAACTCGGTCCCCTGGCATTGATCATAATGAAGATATTAGCACAGAGAGACCTTTAAAACTGGCTGGAGGCAACTTGTAACATTGTCAGAACACTAGTTAATTCCTTTGGGTAAAAGGCAAATTTTGGATTTAGCAACTACTGAGGTGCCACAGGGAATATATTGTTCCATCCAAACTATGTATGCCAAAGATATGAAATGCAAAGTCACTTTCTTCTGATAGAAGGAAAGTGGTATTTTGCAGAAGTACTCACATGATTTCCACATTCTTGCAGTGAGGTCTAATTCCAATTACATGAATACTCTCGATGTACCTGGGGTGGATGAATTTAGAATGAGTTGCTATGCACTGGCATTTGAAGTCTTTCCGCCCTGTCTTTGCTGAGGCGCTGTCTGTGGAAAGAAATGCAGTTATGAGTGTTTAAGTGGACCCCATCATTATTTTGAACCCCAACACACACAAAAAAATACTCTCTGTCAATCCTGTTTTCACTGATCCTAGACAGTATGATTTTCTGAAGATGTTTAGAAAAAAGAATGGCTGATACACTTAGGATTAAAATTGCATCTCTTGCTTAAGTGAAAATGTGCACATATTTTCATTGTGCACGTGTATCTGGCCAGATTCTACACCTAAATTAAATCACTTCAAAATCTAGACTAACATTATCATCTATGTCCAAATATTTTTAGTAGTTTCTACCGCGATCGTCTGTTATAATTTATTCTCTCCTCCTAGCTGCCTCATACTTGCTTTTAAGAAAGCACTTTCCTTGCCTGTCTACCAGAAATAAAAGCACAAATAGGAAAAAAATGTCATTGAAAAAGGAAGAGATACATGGATACATTTAGGAAAAAAAGATCCTGTCTTCAGTCCAACATTTCTTAAAGTCTAGATCTAGTCATACATTAAATATCACTTTCCCGACAGAGCTGGACTTTCTCCCAGGAAATTGCTCCAGCATCCCATTGCATGCTAATAAAAACACTGTCTTTTACATATGAATGACAATGTTTATTGAAAACACTGATCGTTTGCAAAACAATAGACATTAAGATAGCATGAGTCCACCTGAATTTATTGCTGTATATATATGTATTTATGAGTCATGAGAGCTTTCAGAAATCATTTTCTTACCTTCTGACACAACCATTGAGACCAGAGAAAGAAGAAGGGCGACTGCAACAATTTTGCGCTCCATTATCGTGCCCAGGTGTTCTTCCTGGCCCTTCTGCCCCAGTCCTGTTTCACATCTCACTTTATATCATCAGACGTGGGTGCTCCTCCCAGCCAAAACACTAAGCAAGAGCCCTGCAGTGCATGGAGGTCTTCTCTAGAAGGAAGTTGCCCAATATGTGAGACTACTGTGTAAAAAATCTAAATGACTGTGAAGTCCATTCAATAGCATTTTATATTTTCTGAAATATTTCTTCATATATTTTTTGAATTATTATTCATGACATGGTGTTTGAAGTTCTTGGTGACATATGACAATTTTAACCAGTAATGCTAACCTTGCACTCCAAATTCAATACAAGATTAACTAGATCCCCACACCTAAAGTAAAGACTTATTTTCTCTTTGAATTCAACAGAAACTTCTGTCAAATTCTTTGCATGCTTTGAGCAAGAACGCATACCCAATGGGAGTTAATGATACATATTATGCCAGGATTGTGGGCTATATTTTGATATGCCTCTGATCGAGCAGTTTATCCAGTGTCTTGAGGCCTAGCTCATTAATTTATGTTGCGTGACAGGATTTGGACTATAGTTTTCAGTTTGGCCAAAGGTATTTAGATGCTTTATTCTGTACTGCTTTGAAAAGCTTCTGAACTCATTGATCAGAAAAAGATGAATCTTAAAGATTTGGAGACTGTCTTCTAAGTTGCTTTTTCCTTTTGGAAAATTTCAGTTGTTCTGGCTGTGGAGAGAAGAGAGTATATGTGACAACAAGACCTGCAACACCACCCAGTTAAAATAAGCACTTGAAATGTGGTCTGTTTTCCTTTCTAACTACATTCAGCTAGAATAGTCACAGATGTTTAAAACAGAAGATAGACAAATGTCAGATAAAAGTGAAATATCTTCTCGGTGTTTCCTGTAAGGAATCCACTCACAGAGTGTATATTGTTTGTCCATTGAGACCTTGAGAAATTCCCGTCTTTCTGCATCATATTCTCCTGTGCCAAAAGGTGTTGCTTATTCGCTACATTTCTCAAACCATTAAGAAAGGGCTTTTGTTTTCAAAAGGTGGAGCCTACTCAGCTGGAGCCTTGATGTGGTATGCGGGGGAAATACCCTTCTTTTCAGGATACATAGCTTCCAGCTTCTGCTAACTGGGGAGCAGGACAAGCCTGCTTAGGATATGTTAATTCCCTAGGTTTGGAATGAGTTTTGGCCAGGGGAAACTCTTTTTTGCTGACTCTAAAGCACCTGATAACAATGTAAGTTAAAGTAAAAAGCTGAAGATGAAGTATTACTGTAACATAAATACTAATTCAGGCATATTAGCTCAATAAGCCAGTGCTGTACCCTCAACTCATTGTGAGTTTATATATAGCACATCAAGAAAAAAAAAAACTTCTAGGCTACTAAACTGTACTCCACAAGCTGGTGTGAGTGTATAAAGCTGTTTGCTTGAAAAAGTAACATTTGGCAAGGGTATCCATCAAGTCAGAAAAGCTGCAGTGCTTAGTTTGTGCTGGGTGTTTTAGAGCACTAAAATGTGGTTTTGGAAGCGTGAGGATTGTTAGTATGTTCCTAAGAAAGGTATTCTGTGAGGATGTACGGAATAGAAATAAGCAATCTTGAAATCATTTCACTCTGCTGAGTGAAAGCCTAAGGAGTAAAGAAGAGATGATTCAGTGGCCATGTAGGCAGATATCATGGCTGGGATCCTGGTTGCTCAGCCATCGCAGACATTTTGGACAGGAGCATTTATGACAAGAATCCTTGGCCCTGAATCAGCCCCACTAGTGTCTGGGATGCTCCCGGTGGGAAAGATTATGCACTTACTGTATATACATCCACACAGAACTAGAATGCGGTTGGCAGAGCTCTCCTGTTGCGGGAAAGATTACTCAAGCAAGAGCAGAGACACCCTCTTCATCTTCTGGTACCACAGGCAAATACAGCTGCCTGTGCAGAGTATGGAGGAGCTTCTTCTTGGAAGACAAACAAATATCAGAAGATTCTCTCAACTCTCTCCTTTTCTCCAATGTTTACTGTTTGATTCCAACTATTTCTAGGCATCACTGTGTCACAGACATGTGGCTGTAGAATCTCGACTCTATTTCTTAGGATTTCCTCCCATGGAGCCCTCCCTCCCTGCCGGAATAAGGGAGGATGCTTAGAGATTGTCAGGTCTGAAGACATCCCATACTTATGTCACATATGTCTGAATATTTCAAGTTAATGAAAAAGCTCATTTTGTGCCAAGTTCTCAGGTAGTATTCTACCTCGACACCACCACTGTTGTAGCCTGGAAATTTCTGTGACTAACTATTATTTATTCATTACTTTGTGAATCTTATTGGCACCTAAGGTTATTAGCAGTGACAGCTCAAGAACGATCACTCAGACCGCTGAAAACTCTGAATATGTCAGGAAAAAAGGAAAGAAGTCAATACTTCCCTTTACATTTTTTTCCTACTAAAAATCATCTATATTCATGGGAGTCAAGGAGTTGCACTTGTCCTCCTGAGATCCATTCAGGCAATGCGAAATGAGAAAAAATATAATTTTTATTTAAATAAGGAAATTATTAACATACAATAAATAAATAAAACGTTGCAACAAGCATTTCTTAGGCACATGAATATCAATGTTTTCAATAAATAAATAAATAAAGCCAACTACATTCTTATACAATAGTATGAATTAAATAACAACAGGGAAACATTATTAAACATCTAATAGAATCAAAATAAATAAATAAATAAAGTTGTGCTTTTTTAAACTAAAGTATGATGTTAAAATAGCTATTCAAACCTTCTCAAAATTAGTTCATAAATTCTTTAAAATGATGACACAAAAACTAATGCCTTGTGCATTTTGGTGCTCTGAGAGCCACCATCCTGTGGTTGGCAGCCCCACTCTGAATGGTGGTGGCCCAGGAGCAGCTGATGCTGCCTGGCTGTGCATACCAGAGAGAAGTCCCTCTCCCTCACCAAGTCACTGTTGCTAATTCACTGTTGTCACACTGTTGCCCGTTGCTAAACTATTAGCAAAAAAAACATTTAGCAAACCCTGTGCTGAGAGTGCACTGCACTCATGCAGCTGGGTTTAGCAGAAGATGCTTCAAAAGTCCCTCTCTTTCTCCTTTCCTAAGTCATTTTTCTGTCTCCTTTTTCAGGTTTAAGTGCCTCTCACACTCAATGAAAGTTCTGACAAAGACTTGAAGTTCTGCTTTCAAATAAATATGCACTATCCAGATGGTGTTAAAAGTGTGAGTGTAGGAGGTAGGAGAAGGTTGGTTGCCAGAAGTTTTATTGCGAGGTCTCTCATTTTGCCCTTATGGAGGAGTTGTCTTCTTCGCATTAGAACACTGTCTCAGTGTTGTTATTTGCCCTGCAAAGAAAGAGGTAGTTAAAACTTGCCCGTGGAGCTGCTATCACTCACTGCAAGCAGGGAAAATCAGCAGCTAAAGGCTTGTGATTCTGCATCCAAGCCTCTTAAAAACTGTTACGAATCCTAAGGGAGCTGATAGATACTCAGCTTTTCACAAGTAGCCAGCAACTCAGTGAGCTTCTGTGGTTTCTTGCTTCACTTTATTACTGCTGAGCATTATATGTGTATGTTATATAAACTTAACTATACACATATATATATAAAATATATAAATATAAATAAATAAATAGTTGTCCCTGTTTTTAACCACTGAAAGTAAGGGTAAAACCAGCCAGTCGGTGTTTGAATTTCCAAAGAGCTGAACAGCTGGGCTGTAGGTTTAGAGTATGCTTCTGCCTTTACAGGGAGGTAGCTAATATTTACAGCTGCTGTGTGACCCAATGAGAGACTGAACCTAGAACTATAATTAAAGCTCAAAGTAGTCACAAAATGTGTCCCACTTAAGAGGGAGAGTGAATAGAAAGGATGAAACCACTCTAAGGAGACAGAATTTTTGAAGACTTTGTGCCCTCTCTTTTATAGTATTATTCTTTTTCTGTAAGAATTTCTCATTGAGCACAAAAGACTCACTTGTCCAAAATGGCCTTGATGATCAGCTTCACCCACGGAGCAGTGGGTTCTAAACACACTTCATTGCCGTTTTTCAAAGTCGCTCTGCACCAGAGGGAAAAAGGAAGGCAAAAGATCAATGTGGGGAATTTCAGGGGAATTCTCCTGTGCTCTTAACATCACTGTGCTTTTTTTAGTTCATGCCAGGATAGCAGGTGCACACTGACACTTGTGACTATGACTTTAACTTGTGTCAACTGAAGCTGGAGCCTAATATATAGTTCCTTAAGTTGTTTTGTATATTCTTATGTCTGTTTGTATGCAGTAAACCACTAGCAGGATTCACTATGGTTTCAGAATTGCTCAAATCTTCATGTAGTTTTGTTTGTATTCATAATGGATTTTAACTGAGGGGTAAGTCTTTCCATTTTCACTAAGAAACCAGGCTGGCTCTTCCAGGGGCATTTTGGCCTCGTAAGACTTCAAGAATTGTGATTGATTTTATGATTTGCTTCGATGACTAGAGTAGAAGCGCATTCATTTTTTGGCCTGATTCATTGAAGTTCATGTTTTATTCACTTCACCAGCATGGCTCAGTGTGTTTGATTCTTCTCTCTTAAGTTGATAAAATTCAGAATTTTAGAAAATTTAAGGTTTAAGTTGACATATTACATTGGATATTGAAAACACAAGTGTGGAGATGGGCAAAAATGTCCATTAAGAGTTAAAGAGTTATTCCTAGGAGCAGCATCTGTTTCAGTTTTGGATTCTGAGCAGCCAGCCCTACTAGCTTGTAACATTTTTCAGAAAACAACCACATCATCACTAATGTAAAAACTGTTTCCTTCTTGATAAGAAACAGAGAGAATATTGCAGAAGCACTTACATGACTTCGACATTCTGGCAGTGTGGTCCGCTTTGGATGAGTCTCACATTTTGAATTAACTTGGGGTGGATGAAACTGGAATGGGTGTTTATGCACAGGCATCGAAGTTCAATCCCTGAGCGAGCCGGGGCCATACCTGTAAAGCAGGAATAGGAAATAGCTAAAAAGAAGGGTGGATATGCTGGCTGTTTCAGTATTGGCACAGGAAATACAGTCTGATATTTTTCTTATAATATTAATAGTTGTAAATCTTATTTTTAGGAGTATATGAACTTGAAGAAAAATCTATCTTCACTCATTCTTTCAAGCTACCTAATAACAGTATCTATCTAAAAATGGTTATTAGAGCAGCTGGTAGTTTAGAAAGATTCAAAATTGCAACTTCTGAATGCCAGCAGTTTTAGAACTGTCTTTTTATTATGCCCAATATCTGCTGGATCATATTATTTGTGGCCTTAATCCTTTCACTTGAAAACAGGATCAGACTCCAGTTCTTTGAATATCTGAGGCACAAAGTATTTGCTGTGCTTTTAAGAATGTGCAGTGTATCACGCTGTCACCATTCAAGTCAGCAATTAGCCAGGAAAATTTTAAGAAGGATTTTTGTTACCTTTCGTTCCAGCCATGGAGATGAGTAGAAGAGTGAGGACAGCAGCAAGAGCCTTGCCCATCATGGTGGTGCAGGTGATCTTCTCCCTCGCGTCTCCTGGCGCTGGTCGCACGGGCAGGTGAGCTCCTGTACTCCCAAGGGTGGGTGATGCTTGTGCCCTGTACCCTACCGTGTATATATAGCCATGGAGCTTCCTGCAAGAGCATTGAAATGGAAACTCCTGAACTTGTAAGATGCTATCATACAGTGAGTCACACTCAAGTGGGTAAACCCCTCTCCATAGATGACCATCGAATTGTTTTTCACTAACAGAGAACTCTTTATTAATTAAATATAACAACATAAGATATGCAGAATATTGCCCTGTAGTTAGCTTCACTGAATGTATAGATCTCTGTAATACTCATTTTCTTGGGTATTGTGATTATTTTGTTCTGTACCTTCATAGTTTCTTTCGATTACTATCATGTTATACTTTATGATTTAACAGTTCTGATGGGAAGCAGATGATCTGTGACACTAAAGCTGGTTTTCTTTGTTTTGTTTTGTTTGTCTCTTTTTTTTCAAGAACTAGTAGAACTATGAACTAACACTGTTTTGTGGAAATGATGAATACTGGAACTGCTAGATATCTAGGAAAATGTAAGAAAAGGTCAAGTGCATATGATTGATAGTTATCTCTAGTATTTTCCCACGCTGAGCATAGTTTTGTTTGATACCCCTTGTTTTTTTTGTCAGGCAAGAGAGGGAGCAATCAGTCCTTACCCCTCATCTCCATTCCCTACATAATTTTATAGACCTCTATCACATCTCCCCTGTTTTTACAACATGTGGTACTGCCTGCTAAGACCATGGTTTGGATTGTTCGTTCTTCTCTCTGGAGTGTTTTTTCCAGCAAACTGCTACTAAAAACAGCAACCATCCCACAGCCATGTAAGGCAGCGTATCATTGGGAATGCATATGTACTGAAAGAAAATGGCAGTATGAATTTCCATTGCCCCAGCGTGTAGAACTCACTTTTTCAAATAAACCAAAGGAACTGTCCTTTGCCTTTAATTTCAGAGATATAAAGGTTACTTCTGTACTACCTATGCAAGTCAGGTGATACTGTATTCCCCGTGTAAAACCTGCTACCTGTTTTGTTTTAAGGAAATGGTGTTTCCATCTTCTTGAGCCAGACAGATAAGCTGGTAGCTATTGTACATTGTTACTTCTCAAATACAGAGAGAGAGGATGTAGATATTTCACTTCTCTCATGTAAATATGATGATTATGGTAAAATAAACCTCAATACAGAAGTATTGGGAGCAGTGGGAACTATTGAGCAGCAAGACTACTGGAGCCAGTGCTCTGATGTGTAATTTAAAAATCAAATGAAAGCAAGAGGTAGTGAATACTTCTGTGGAGCACTCAGCTCAAGCTCCCACAAGCTTGAGCTGAAAACCCACAAGCAGGAAATGCAAAATTTCTTTCATGGTTGCAGAGAGAAGTCTAAAAAGAGGAACCATAGATGAGAAGAGCATTGTGATCAAACACTTGTAAGTTGCAGGGAAGGAAGGAATTGCTCTTTGGATTCATTTACAAGGTCCCAGTTCTGGAGAAGTGAGACAGGCAATACCAAGAATTAAAAGTTGGTGATTTTTTATTGCAGACAGTCTCTTACTGAAAGGAATTATTCATAAGCCTTAAATATGAGTATCATAAATTGTGTCACTGGCAACCTCCACTTGCTTTGTCCTACGTGTCCTAAGTATGGCTTTTGAAAAGCTTGAACTCCTGTGACACAAGATAAAATTCAGTAGAGGTTTATCTCTTGATAACTCTTGATATCTCTTGGTGACAAGATTTTTGAGAACTGATGGACTTATCAGTGATGTGTGGCACACAGGAATCTATACCAGGCAGTAGTCTAATATCCTGTATCCGTCTTTTGGAGTTAATATGCAGTTTAGAAGCCTCCGTTCGAGTTGCTTGGTGAACTGGCATATAATATACTACTTGGAGTCCAACAGTATTTGCTACTGCAAGCGTAAAACTCCTTTCCTTAGCTGTTTCTCAATTAATATGAGATTCTGTGAGCTTAACTCATCCTGATGAGCCCTTCTCAGGAGATTCTATTTTCCTGTGCCCTTCCTCCTGAAGCTGTTTTTGCTTGACATACAAAACTGTTAAAAGGAGTGGGAATTGCCTTCATTTGCCTTTTAAAATGCCTGAGATAAAGTGTTATTTCCTAGAGCTGTCCTCTGTTTGGGCTGGTGTTACGAAGGTCAGCGTGGAAGTGACTTAACAGTTTGGTCATGAAGTTGTACAGAGTGTTCTGAGAAGAAGGGAAAGAGGTAGAGCGCTGCTGTCCCACAGCACTACTTCCGCACACCTCAGGAGGCAATGATCCCCGCTCTGGTAATTTCTGTATGGCTCCATGCTTCTTGCTGCAGAGAAACAGACTTTCAACACCTAGGGTGGTGAATAGTTTCTTCCACCCACACTGGTGACGAAATGTCCTCTTTGCAGGCAGAAGAAGTCTCTCCTCCCAGGAGAGGATCTGGAATGTGGATCTTCTCCCAGCACAAGCAAATGTTCCTGCAGTAGGCGGGATATACACTTTAATGTAATGGAATACTCCAAAACCAACCCTGTCACTTCTTGCTGTGCATAAACTCCCTGTCTCTGCATTTTTTGTTAGTCAGCTTAACTTCCCCTTGTTCACATTGCTGAGTGTTCTGGATCTCAGTCTAATGCGTTTAGTACTCCCCCAACTTTCATGTTTATGATTCTTTCTCTCCACTCCTTAAGCTGGGCACCCAAATGTACTAGTGATGAGTTCGAGCATCGCTCAGTCCAGCAATGACTGAGCCTCACTCAGAATGCTTATTGCTGACTCAGAACTTCATTCACACTTTTCAGCAGTTCAAAGGAGTCCAAAATTACACTCCTTACTGTGACCTATGGCCCATTCATGACATAATCACATCTCATTTGCAGATCAGTTTTGATGGAAAATATCTGACTTTGTATATTCCTGGCATTTCCCTGTCTGTGAGGTAACTGCCTAGGAAATGAGGTCATCTCCATAAAGGGAAGTAGTATTGAGAAAAAAAACGTGGTCACGATGCTGCCTGAAGTGTGAACAGGATATTCACGCTGATCAACGTACAGCTATATATTTTCAGTGAAAAAGTGACCACTGTGGTTTAATTGCATTAGTTGCATTATAAGAAAAATGGTTACAGTAAGATTACTGAGGCACTTTCCAGTATTTCAAGCAGCATCAACATATGTTGTCCTGCAAGACGTTTGTAATGCTTTTTATCAATCATCTTAAATAAAAGAAAAACAGTTACGATATATGGATCAAAGAGATTCTCAAACAAATATTTTATTTAGCCTTCTCTTCTCCGGGCTAAACAACCTAGCTCTCTCACTCTCTCCTTATAAATCAGATGCTCTACTCCCTTAATCATCTTAGTAGTCCTTCACTTTCTTGGTATCTCTCACCTCCTTGAGAGAGGAGGCTGAAATAATGGTAGTTTTTTTCAAGCTACTGCATTTTCAAACCTAGTGCAAGCGTCTAAACTTGGATGCAGTAAGAAGGTACAAAGCATAAGAGCTAGTAGGAGACAGAGAGGGTGTGTTGACCTCTAATTGCTGTTTGTGACTCATCCAGGCATTTTTTATTTCCAAAGTTTCAGGTGTATGGAGGAAAAATCAGTTTGAACAGGAAGTAGAGGACTTGTGTTATATGCCTTCTGTCTGCACCTACAGCAAAAAAGGGTGAAGCCAGAAACTTGGCAAGGATGGGAGCAGAAGCCTTCACTGCCTGTCATCCATGAGGGCCCTTTCTTTGCAACGTGTTACATTCTGGCTGCTCGTGAAACTGCATTGAATCTGCATTAAGCAGGCTGTATGTAGGTATGCTGACATCATATGAAAGTTAGACATAGCTTTTAGCTCCTTAAACAAAGATCTCTGACCTTGGAGCTGAGGGAAAGCACTCTAAGTGTTTTATTATTCCAAGCAAGTACCAAACAAATGCTGACCAAGCACAGAAGTTTTCTGGCTTTTCAAAACATCTGCTGGCAACATAAGAAGGAGGTAGAGAAGGCAGGGGCTTACTTTCAACTCCATTAGCATCATGAATCAATTCAGAACATGGGAAGCACAAAATGCACCTAAATCGTGTAGGCAGCTTTGGGAACGTGTAAGTACTAATATATTGCAAGTTCTTGGAGCTTTAGACCTACCTGCAGAAACCTCTCTGGCAGGCGGGGCACAGGCTTTTTGTACTCAGAGCACACGGGCAATGTGTGTGACTTGTGTGAGCCTGTATCCAGAATGATTGCTACAGACCACTGGTCTGGAAAACACAGGATGGAAACACAGCAGGACATATAAAGTCACATGCAATTCAAGAGGACTTTCCCAAGTTGCGTAGGACACTCAGGCATTTAGACCCACTTTGCCAGATACGGAGGAGCCGTGTGCATCACCGCCTGTAAGACAGCAGCTATGAGACAGCTGCTCAGCTGCAGAGCCAATCTCCATTGCCCGTTATTACCCCCAGCTAAGTAATTATCTCAGTTTCACCTGAAATGCGCA
Source organism: Crypturellus tataupa (assembly GCA_034781795.1). Lineage (NCBI taxonomy): Eukaryota > Metazoa > Chordata > Aves > Tinamiformes > Tinamidae > Crypturellus > Crypturellus tataupa. Next base: position 3,593,919 of record JAWLRI010000274.1, read on the forward strand.
AAATGAAACATCTTCAGCAGGAGGAACAATCTCTCCAGAAGAGCCTGTTCATGAGAGTTCAGTCACCTGGTAGCAAATATTTCTGCTCCAGTCTGGAGCTTCATGGCTTTGATGTTAGTTTTCATAATCACTAATTTTTCTTTCTTTTCTTCTCCATTTTTTCTGAGACCCTCCTAGACAATCCCTGAAACCTTTTGGTCTCTCATGGTAGGTATTAAGCATGCTGCAACCTCCGCTAAGATTATTGAAGAACAAACAGTGGGAGGAAGAAGCTGAGAGGTATAGAACTGACTTCACAGAAATAGACAAACACTTATTTAGAAGTTTTGAAGGGAGAAGTTCCTTCTTCAAGTCCCTACTTCCTTTACGGAGTTGGAATAGGAAAGAGCAGTGAAGCCAGTATTTTGAAATCTGAGCATGGAACAGCTTGAAAATTGACGTACCCCTGGACCCTGCTAAATCCAGTGAGAACGGCCTGTGCGCGCCGTTTCAACACCAAGGCCTTGTGAACAACGAACACTGCACAACAGCCATGTCATAGGAGTCTGCTCCTGTTGGAACTGTCTTGGTAGGAGACTGTAAAAACATTAGCTGTTCCACACGGGTAACTGTTCCTTCAAAAGTAGATTTCTTGTTTATTTACAGTTTTTGCTTACGTATTTGCCTGTCTGACTACACAACATTCCTCTCCTTTCAGATTTTTCAGACAAGCAATTGTGTTTGTTCTGCTCCGTGGTATTGAATATTTGCTGTGGAAGAGTTTGGCTTCCTCTGTTAATAGATACAAATTAGGATTTGCGTTACTCTTGTTCCTGAATGTTCCAGTTGCTCCTGCAATTGTTACAGATTCTGGATGGAAGTCTGGAAAGTCAGAAGAGATGGGAGCACAACATAAGCCCTGCCTGTTTCCCCCAGTCCCACTTGCTAAGAAAGAAGAGGAATGGCAGAACATCCAGGATACACCTTTTCTGATGACTCACTATGCTCGCTATGCTATGAGGTTAGTTTTTCAGGGAAACCAAACTCATCTTTCTTGTCACCGATTTCCACTCTTCTTTCCTAAACTTAATACTTTAATTTTATTCCGCTATCAAGTTGAAAACCCCAGGGAATAATTCACGTGATTCTAACTTCTTGGCACCTTCTGTGCTAGAGGATTTCCTTCAACTCCAGCAGATTTTGTGTCACTGATCAAAATTCAGCACTGCCTTTACTGCCTATTACTTCAAAATTTCTGTGGGGTGAAGTGCAGTAATCTTAATGGCAGACCAAAGATGTGAAACAAGATGGAGACAAAGTATTTCAGCAGTAGGTGAAATACAAATACTTTACATATGACGTGTTTTGCCTTTGCCCGCTCTTCATAGAGGTTCAGTAGCAAATCAGAACACTTGTGTGATGGGAGAATTAGTATCATGTTTTCCTCAGGTGCTCACACGTAACTTTCTAGCTTTTTAAAGGTCCAGTGATACCAAGACAGAATTCACATTTTAAAACTCTATGGGCTACCTGCTGTATTATACCGTTTTTTTTTTTCTATAAACACCCTTTGTGAACACAGTTTCTCAGATTTCGTGAGCTTGAAATGAAGCGGATTGTTGTTTTAGCAGTATAAGTAAATTTCTAGCCATCCTTAATAAATCATATCTCCTCACATCTTGTTTTTCTAACACATTTGCCATTCACTGTGGTGCTTTGGAGAAAGTGATGAAGCTCTCCCTTCTTTCTGCAAAAGAAAGTGACTGGACAGTTGAAAGTAGTTATTTCACAATCTGATCTGAACACCAAGGTAGATCTTAGTTCTGCATGGCTGATTTGTGTGCAACATGACTGTGAGTCATCATCAACCCAGCTCTGACCTAGCATAAACTATCACGATTAGGTTTGCAGATGGCTTTATGCTTTTGTCAGTGACCGAGGTGTTTCTGGAAGTTCAGAAATGGTTCCACTGTTCCTACCCTTCCCTCTCTTCAGTATTGCCCCTCAGCATTTGCCCTTTTCAGGCTTGGATGCTCATGAGCTCTAAGGTGCATCATCAGACCTGTTCTTAGAAACTGTGCACAGGACCAGAGCAATAGTTCTTCACCACTGAAATGTCAAGAACTCCCTTGAATTATCTAGTAATGCCTTTCCTTCTCTAACTGCAGCAAAGCAGCCCAGCATCAGTATCAGAAGACAATATTTGCAAATGCTAGTGATAGCTTTTACTGTCAAGATCCAGCTTCCAACCATGGCTATTACTGAAAAAGAACAAAAGATTTCTTCACCCATTTATTGTAGGAAAAATATTTGTAATATCTTAACATATTTGTAGTATATATAAATATATACTACAATGTATACTACAATATATACTACAAAGTAAAGATGCATGTAAAAATAGGACTTGTTGATTGTCCTTTAAATATACAGTATATTTATTTCCATTTGAGAAGACAAGGTTGACATTTGCTTCCTTCCAGTCCTCAGTAATCACTCCAGACCACCACAACCTTTCAAAATTAATCCAGAGTAGCCTCTCAATGACATCAGCTACCTCCTCCAGTGCTTGTGAGTGCCTCTCATGAGGTCAGATGGAGTTCCATATGTCCAGTTTGTTTAAATGTTCCTCTTCTCCCCAGAATGATCTCCCATGAGATTCCCATGAGATACTTCCAAGCAGGAAGAATCCTCCGGCATTTTGCTTTGCTGAAGTAAGTCCAGGGCTGTGATCCTGCTTTTTGTCACACTCCCTCCTTTCATGATCCTGAATTCCACCTTCTCATGGTTCGTGCAGTTGAGGTTGCCTCGGTATGACATGTGATGATAGGATAATCTTTAACAGAATAACCTCAGAGTGGCATTTGCCTGGCCAGCAAGGAACACCATTAAAAATAGTCAAGTTTTTCCAGAATGTGACTCCATGACTCAGTTTCATCTCTCACAATTCGTGCCTCATTAATGCTGGCAAAGCAGTAAATGATGACATCCTTCATGAGTATAGAAGGATTGTTGAGCTCACATAGCAAAGAAGAAAACGTTTTTCAAGTAACTGCATCTAAGAGTAAGTGCTTAGTGTTATGATCAAATCGCTTTTACTGCCCAGCCTAAACAAGCAGGGACTTACTCTAATTGTGTTAGCTTAGAGCAGCCTTTGGTGAAAGCTTCAGCTTATACTTCTGGAGCTGTAAAGGTCCAGCAACCACACTGCATCTTTCAGAATTTTAAAATACAGGTTTCCTCTGTGAAGTGAAGGTCAGTTTGGAAAGTAATGCAGATAATAAAATTGTCCAGTTCTGTGTATTAGAAGCAATGACAGCAGTTGAAGTGCTTCATCTCATTCTGTATGGCTACTGGACACTAAGACCTATACAATTATTGGTTCAATATTAAGCATCAGTTTGCTCTTTAGTGGTGGAAATGTAAAAGTTTCATTGTATTTTTGATCAGTGAATTGTTACTCAACCTGAATTTGAAAACAATTTCCTTCCGGCTAACATTGCAAAATGAACAGGATGTGCACGTGTTGACTTGCATGCCAGTCCTCACCTTTCACATCAGTTTTTGAAATGCTCTATTCAAGTGTGAGAAAGGGGGTGAGCTACAGATTGCACTTGGGCTCATGTCCTTTGTTGCTGCGGTCAGTAAGCAATAGGTTTTGAATTTCGAGGTTTAGAATTGGGCAGGAAGCAGGAAAAAAACCCAAATTGTAGAGTGGGCTAGTGAAGCCTCATTGCCAACCGTAGTGCTTTATTTATTACTCATGTGCATTGTGAACAGTAAGGATGAGATCCAGATGGCCTTCCCTTCTGAAAACAGTTTTGATGTTTAAGCCAAACATTAAGGCAAGTGGTCCTGTACCATGACAAGTTCCTCTGAGTCCTCCCCTTTTGGAATATCAAAGATATTCTCCAATAATTAACAGTCACTGTGCTATTGTACTACATTTTGTATAGATTAATCCAGAAAGGAATAGGGTCTCCAAGTACCATGCAGTCAAACGAGAGTTTCCATGAAAGGATTTGACAACGTATTTTGAGATCTGGGATTAGGAATGGGATGAGGTTTCTGAGGTGCTCATTATTGCAGACAGGTTTATTTTTTTCCCAGTGCAATGCTGGCCATTTTATTTTTAGGATAATCCTTTTCTTCTTTTCGAAGGGGGTGCATTAAATACTGTGATCGCAGGAAAGTGGTAGAGAAATAACTGAGGAGATGATGGTTGAAAAGCCGCAGTACAAGGGTTGGGAGGAGTGGTCAGGGTTGAGGAAGGTGTAGGGACTTTTTAAGCTGTCTTCCCCAAGCTGTATGCCTCAAACAACATACTTACATGGAATTACATAGCCTAGAAAAGTACTTACTGGAATCCATTGTACGGAGTTTTAGACATGTTTTATTGGATGATGGGCAAGCTGCTGGATTAGCTGTGTTTGTTCTACGGCGGCAAAGAACTGAGGCACCATCAAATAAATTACAAGGCTTTGTTTTATGAATTGAGCCATAATGACATTTTTATAACAGAAAGCAAGCTGCATTTCTTAAGCCTTACTAATAATGACATTTTTATAACAGAAAGCAAGCTGCATTTCTTAAGCCTTACTAATAAATAGCTCACTCCATTTCATGGCAAGTTCAGTCATGTTAACTCTTCTCGTTAGCAGCCAAGGGTGTGAATTAAGGAAGTATTGGACATATTTGATAACATGCTGAGTCCCTTCACCTCAACAGAAACCAGTGAGCCTGTCTGGTACTCAGTACTGCTCAGGAAGCAGTCAAATTGCAGTTACAACAAGTTAAAAACCACTATCAACTATATTTTTACAACTAGAGCTTTATGTTATGTGCGACTGCTCGACAGACATGCCTATTTCTTTTGGGCTCTTCTCGTTTTCCTGGCGATGTATACCTGCAAAGGGCAGAATGGTAATACTGCATTTTTCTTGCTTTTCAAGGCCCCTCTTTCCAACAGATGTGCCAACCATCACTCATTTCAAAGTGAATCATTCGTTGTGGGGACATGCAAAGACTATTTTCATGTCATCTTTTTAAGGCCAGAATTTTGTAATGAGTTCCAGCAAGACTGTAAAATCGTACTCATCATGTTGCAATCTCATTTTGTTACACGGGGTCAGAAGTGTTGGAAGTTACTCCTGCACTGTTGGCACGCAAGCAAGGACACTGTCATTTTGAAACAGAGCGGCAGTGGTCCTTCCTTAAGGACAAGAGAGAGGCTTCCTGCCCAGAAGCCACAAGCAGCACCCTGTCATTTCCAGTGAGAGGGCTTCTGCTTTGAGCAGAGAGCATTTCACCACCTTTCAGTTTAAGGTCCTGTTGTAGCCCATTACTGAGTTCAGAATAGTCATCTGTCTCCATAGGAGGGCTGGTGAGCAAATGTATTAGATCTCCTCCAGCATAAAGCCAGCAAGTAGCAGATATCACAAAAGCCAGGAGTAACGAAGAGCATATATGTACAGGGTTAGAAACCCAGAACTTAACTGGCTTGCCTGACCACAGCTTAGAGCATTTGATGCGGGACTTAGCATGGTGGTCACCAACAGAACTAGAGGAAATGACCAGAAACTAAAGCATCAAAAGTTCCACAGGAACTTAAGGAAAAAATTCTTGACGGTGAGGGTGACAGAGCACTGGAACAGGCTGCCAAGACAGGTTGTGGAATCTCCTTCTTTGGAGATCTTCAAGACCCGCTTGGATGCAGTCCTGTGCCATGTGCTCTGTGACCCTACATGTGCAGGGGGGTTGGACTAGATGATCTCTAGAGGTCCCTTCCAACCTTAACAATTCTATAATTCTATGATTCTATGTGTCTGGCACAGAGTCCTCTAGATATCCTGATGGATATCTAGGATAATGGGCTCCTCGTCCGAAGCAGAGCTTTTGCATGGTGCCAGCAGTGACTCAGGCCAGAGCAGCTCCGCACACAGGCCTAGCTGCTGTTCTTCGAAGTCAAACACAACCTTGCCTCACCCGCCAGCCTTCTTGCACAACCAGCTGCTACTTGCTGTTGTTCCAAGTAACAGAAAGCAGGCCTGAACCACAGAGCTGAGATCAAAGCCTCAAATTTCTGTGTGACTGCGTTGAATGCAGAAACTCTGCCTAAGGTTCTCTCCAAAGACCCACAAGGACTTTACCGAAAGAATATATAGGTAAGAATATTTTCTAGCTAGCATGTATCCGATGTAGGTTCAAACACGGATGTGAGCTCAAACACGGTCTTTGGTAATTGAGGCTGTACACCTGAATCCACATGAGGACACCGAAATAGCCCAATTTTTAGATCTTCTGTGTATTAATATCACCTACTGAAATTGTTGCATATTCATGTGAACAACAACTAGGACAGTTTATTTAGATTTCTCATTTTAGAAGTGTCTACATGAAGACAAGACCCTGTGAGGAACTTTCAGCTTAAGTCCGAGTCCCTCGGAAAGGACTTTCCTTGGAGGAAAAAATATATATATATATAAAAAAACTCACAAGGCAAATCCAGCAAGTAAATTAGATTTATTGTATGTACAGAAAGTGGAAGCTAAATAAGCTCAGAGACAAGATTATCACATGCCTAAAGCATTAACCTAGAATTCAGGATTGCTCAGTGCAATTCTTTGCTTTGCTGCAGACTTTTGTGACTCTGGACTAGTCACTAGCACCAGGGTGTGCAGTGGTAATTACCATCCTCAGAGGTGATTCCCAAGCCAACTTGATACCTTTAAGGATTTAGGCTTTAATTCCTTTATGCCCAACTTCCTTATTGTAAAACGGTATAGCTGTCTAGATAGAAGGTGCCTGTCCAGTAGGAGGTATATTTGAGTTACCATGGCAGTAAGGAATATCTCATTTAGATGAAGATCTTTCCTGGAGTTTCAGGAAAAGAAAGTTTCTGAGGTATAGCATGAGGGGAGAGCTGGGTTCCAAAACTACTAGAACTAGATAATTGGGTTTTTAAATTTATTTATTATTGTATATATGGTTTATTAAAATAGGAGTAAAAGATTGCCATCAGCTATGTGATTAAATCAAGTATTGGTAAAGTTTTTACACTTAACAGGTACAGGCCTCAGCCAGCGTAAATCAAACTGGGCAATCCAGAATATCTTTGGAAGAAATATCACCTTCATTCTGCATATTGTGCTTGAATGTATGCAATTTACGGCTATGACCTTATCATCTGCACATCTTATTAACGTCCTAAAATGGAAAAAAAAAACCCCTCTAATATGGAAATACAATGACTAAAAGAAAACAAAATCTACAATTTAGAAATCCAAAGGCTTGCTGTTTTCATGAAATATATCTTCCTTATAGTCACCTGAGAAGGAATCAAACCATGTATTTAACTTTCATTGCTTGTCACAAACAGTCAAAGTAACACAGAAAGCAATATTTAAGGTGGATTATGGTTTTGCTCCATACCCTCAAGAGAGGAATTTGCAATACAGCTGACATACTGTTTTTCATTTCCACCTATTCTGTTGTTTTAGTAATGCCAATTGTAGACAATACCTGAAAGCTGTATTTCCTGCCAGAACCTGATGCAGGTCACATTTCTGATCTAGGACTTGAAATACTTGGCTTTTGCTGAATTCATTTAATACACTGTTGGGGATTCCAAGGGTCTTATTCATCCCACTGAAGTCACTTGAGTGGTTTCCTTATCACACCTCTATCTTGCGAAATCTGGGAGTTTTTTCCTTGTCTCACGTGCCTTAGAAGATCTCTTAAGTTAATGCTATGAAGTGTCTAGCACATTGGAAATTTCAGGCACCTAAATGCCAATCATTTGACTAGATTGTAGCTGTGTCTAAACTCTCACCATGAGGGTCATAGAATCATAGAATCACAGAATGCTTAAGGCTGGAAAAGAACTCTAGAGGTCGTCTAGTCCAACCTCCCTCCACACGCAAGGTCTCCTAGAGCATGTGGCAAAAGACTGCATCCAAGTGGATTTTGAAGATCTCCAGAGAAGGAGACTCCACAACCTCCCTGGGCAGCCTGTTCCAGTGCTCTGTCACCCTCACTATTAAGGAAATTTTCTTTAAGTTCCTCCTACAACCTCAATTGCTTTTACATACTCATGGTTCACCGCTCTCCCTGAATTGAGAAGTCGATTATGCCGTTTCAGAAGATGCAATCTGATGAGTTCATCTGATCCAGGAAACAATGGAGTTCATTGGAGTCTTTTACTTCAAATGGTCTGAAGCATTATCTAAGCAGAAACTGTTAAGACAGACATGTTTTGGATGGACACAAACTGAGAACTCTCTTCTGTATACTGAAAATAAACAGAATCTTAAATGAGTGATTCTCTAGCACAATGCAGAAGAAAAACACCACCCCATTATTACCGAGTCCCAACATTCAGACATTTTAACATCATTCTCAATTATTGATTTATTGTATCTAGTGACTTAGCAATGAAAAAGGGGCCAGTGCCATAGTTCCTAAGTGAGGGAGAAGGGCAGACACAGACATCCTGAACCAAGATCACCAAGAAGATCGTGGTAGTGCAAGGTCAGACAAAGAAATTAGAAAATCCGGTCAGGGCCATTAAGGCCCCTTAGTGCACTCAGGCCCTGACAACTGGTCATCTCTGTTGCAATGAGATTGCTATGGAATATGGGTAATATTGTATTTTGGTCTGCTTGTTCTTAAGTGAGTTTGAGATAATCATTAAAGAAATTAGCTGAAAATACTCAAGGAAGAAAACTTTCTAAGACCCAACAGCCTTTCTGCCTTCATTTTGAGCTTCATGGGACTTTTTGACCTTCTTGAAGGTCTACACACTTACGAAATCTTACCAAAAAATACCTGCAAAGAAATAAAACTGGATCTATATTGTTTATAAACACCAAAGGAAAAATACAGAAATTTTCTCTCTAATTCTGGCACAGCAATAGAAAATAAGAGTGCAAACTCTTCTCTTCCTGGCCTTCATCTTCAAACAGCAACCAGGCTGTAGGGAATTACTGCTCTATGTAACCGATATCCAGTATATACCTCTCAATGTAAACAATCTTTTACTATGCTATTTGACATGATCTGTTTGAAATGGTACCAGACACTAAAGGGATTGAAATTCACATGTGCTTGCCCTGAGGTTGATCTTGTGTCCTCCATCACCAGAGGCAAAATTTCATAGTAATTTGAGTGATTCAGAGTTGAGGTTTGTCCATCTAATGAGCTTCATTTATATGAGTAAAAACAAATGCTCTAAAACTTATATGAGTAAATGGCCAGAGTTTTGGCTGAAAAAAAGTCCTGCTATTTTACTGCGCTCATGTTAATTAGCATCCCCAGAGGTTCTGCTGACCTCACTTGAGTCGGAAATAGACACAAGCTACAAATGTTCTGCGTCAGTTCAGGCAAGGCACAGAAGCCCAAGTTTTTGTTACCAACTGTTGCCTGTGAATACTCTTGGTTTTCCTAAAGCATGACTAGTGTGATTTTCGGAGTGTAGTCTCCACTATTTCAACCTCAAAGCATGTATTTTTACCCACTGATTTATCCACCCATTCCCTGTGTTTTTAATGGCAATAAATACATTAGCCAGTGATGATTTTTTAGAATAATTCATTCACGTTTCCCAAGAAAGCTGCTACATAGAGGTCGCTTGTTACCATTAACAGTGATTGCTGACTTTCTTATAGGGAAATTACCTTTATGCTAGTAGTAGGAAAAAAAGGATAAAATATGTCCTTGGACACCATGCACAATAAGTTTAAGTGCCTCTTGCCTTCCCATTTTGATTCAGTACCTGTTTTGGAAGGTAAAATGAGGCACTTATTAGGTAGCATAAGAAGCATTGCCAATGAGGTCCATGTGAGAAGTGTAGGGGTAAGACCTAAAATTTAAAGGCTGGTTACTCTGGTAGATTTAGAATTGTACATTGAAAAATTTTCAAATCTATTTTATTTTATCATCCTGCCCCAACACAATGTCCAAACATGAACTTAAATTGTGTTAATAAGGATTATATTGTTCAAAAAGCATTTTATTCAATGAGCAAATGAGTCATGAGATTGTGATTTTAAGAACTGGTAACTTTGAGCTACTCATATTTTACTTAATGACAAATAGCATCATTTATATTACATTAAAAGTAACATGTAGGAACAAGTTACTGCACACAGGCAAATCACTCAGGAAATACCAAGCTATTTAGTTGTTGCTTGACCATTGTCTTACCAACATATGTAAGGTCTGCCCTGGAATTTGTACATGGAGTATTTTACTGTAGCAGTTTGGGGTGCTTTCATTCTCATCTTAGTTGTTTTCAGATCCATATGGACAATAACTGATAAGCAGCACATATGTACTCATTAAGTGTCATGCAGCAGTATCAGCTGGTCATGATACTACCCATCATGAACAGGAGGTCTCAACCCAGTACCAGTCCTCTCAATGTAATCCTTTTCTAGCACTTGCCCTAGCATCATTCCCTTGTCTGTCACTGATTTCATTTGTCCATTTGTCTTCTTGCTTCCTAAGGACAACAGCCAGGAGGTCAAAAACCTACACTTGCTACTCATAGGAGCAAGTTACCAATGCTGACAGCTCCTGAAAGCTGTAGTGCACCAGCATCCCTGTCATTTTAGGCATAAATAAAAGCTCAGCCTTATATGTGTCATTAAGATGTTTGAGGGCAAGAGAGTGTTTTTTTCTCCCCAAGGTGCAGGACCTCATTCACTCCAAAGCTTTAAAAAAGATTATTTTTCCTATCAGCAGCCACAGCAGGAACCATATCCATGCCCACCCTCCTGACATTTTTCTTCTCCTTACCAACCTCCATCTTGCCCCAGGACGCCACAGTAAAATGCAACATAATCAAACAATTACAGTACATCATAAAATAGGTTAATTATGAAGTAAAGTTTCTCCCTTCTGTCTTTAGCAGCAGGAAGTATGTGGAAGACCAGTAACACAGCAGTACATATAAAATCCAGCACATAGGAACCCGCTCTGAGCTTTGGTCCCCCTCAGTTTCCTGCCAAAAATTACCACGAGTTAAGAAACGCTTAGACCTAGTATCATTGGTGACCGCAAGGGGGGAAAAATGTGGGTAGTTCTGGTGAATGTCATCTCTCTTGGTCCATAGAGGGGCACAGCTCCACCGTGAGGTGGATTCTGGCCTAGCACCGTTTAGTCAGCCTTCAGTTCACATCTTGCTTTTCTCAAAGGCAAGGTATAGTTGAAGACTGAGTGTAAAATCTGTTTGCGTAACTCTGAGCTTCCACGAGTTTGGCATTCATTCCATCTAGACTATTATTTGTAGCACTGCTTTTCATCTTATACTAGAATCTAAAGCTGACAACTGACTGAAGGTGTCCCCAATACCTTCCCACAGTAGTGATCACATATGAATGCCTGTGCCCTCGAGAAGTCACTGGTGCGAGACTTGATTGATACATAGCCGACAGCACTTGTGTGATATCTGAGGAGTTTTAGGAAACAAGACTTTTTCCTTTATCACTTGGAGAAGAGCAAAGTTCTCACCTTCTCCATTGGTTATGTATCTACAAGCACAGGCCACAAAACACGTATCAAATTTAGATTAGTCCTCTCCAGTATGACATACAACCATTTATACTTTCTGTTTTGAATCGTTATTCTTTCCTCTTCTACATGAGACTCATCTCTCCTCTCCCAAGTTTCTTCAACATCTTCAGTGTTGGATGTTGCTCATTTGTTTCAGGAAGCTCAAGGGCCTGTTGAGCCTGGGTCACCAACGTCTGCACATTCACTCATTTATGCAGGAAATCAGCCGTCCTCTCTGCCACATTCCAGCCCAGTACCTAGGAAAGTTTAGATAAGATATTTAGGTCTTGCCATGTTGTGCCTTTACATTTAGTATGTCAAAGTTTGTATTCTTTTATCCATTCGACCATTCCCCAAACCTCTAAAGATATGTTCTCAAATTCTAGGAGCTTCTTTTACGCTGTTGTTGAATCATGGGAGCTTTAAAACACCTCTCCAACATTTATTTTTAACATAGCAGTGTCTATGAGAGGACATTTTCACTAGTGCTTTGCTAAGCAGTGCAGGGAGAATACAGCAGCTCCGTACCCAGTATCGGGGACAATTTTATTCCAGCTTCACTGGAAGGGGGGAATTTTTTCCAGCTTGCACGTGGAAGATGAACTGCAGCAGAGCAACAGCAGCATCCTTGGTGCTGCACCACCTTGTGGCAGTTACACTTGACTGCATCTGTAGCATCCTAAGACTTCAGGGCAGGCACTCCTCACAGCAGAACTTGGAGGTTTTCTTTTGCTTTTTTTTTTCCTATTGCGGTGTTGTTGATTTAAGCTATACATTATTAATATTAGCATTTATTTGTATGACAGACACATTTTCCAATCCTTTACAGACCTTATCAGAGGCAAACTAGAAGTCAAAGCTGTTTATTATCTGAGGAGTCAATAAAAGGTGTATTAGTGGGAAGAAGTCTACTGTAAGAAAAGTAGCTGCCAGCTCAAACTATTCTCATATGACTGGCAACTACAGGCCACTGAGCCAGTGAGCCTCACATCCATCCCTGGAAAACGACTCATACTGGCTGTTGTCTCCAGGCACATGGAGGACAAGAAGGTGCTCAGGAGGAGTCAGCATGGATCCACCAAGGGGACATCATGCTTGACCAGCCTGATAGCCTTCTATGATGGGATGACTGGCTGGATAGATGAGGGGAGAGCAGCAGATGTCATCTGTCTGGACTTCACCAAGGTTTCTGACACCGTCCCTCACAACGTCCTCTTGGACAAGCTCCGGAAGTGTGGGATAGATGAGTGGACAGTGAGGTGGATTGGGAATTGGCTGGATAGCAGAGCTCAGAGTGTGGTGATCAGCGGTGCGGAGTCTAGTTGGAGGCCTGTGGTTAGCGGTGTCCCCCAGGGGTCAGTCCTTGGTCCAGTCCTGGACAATCTATTCATCAATGACCTGGATGAAGGCACAGAGTGCTCCCTCAGCAAGTTTGCTGATACCGAACTGGGAGGGGTAGCTGACACCTCAGAGGGCTGCACTGCCATCCAGAGGGACCTGGACAGGTTGGACAACTGGGCGGTGAAAAAACTCATGAAATTCAACAAGGCCAAGTGCACGGTCCTGCACCTGGGGAGAAACAACCCCAGACACCAGTACAGGCTGGG
>JAWLRI010000274.1:3613690-3647332 GCA_034781795.1 Crypturellus tataupa
AAAAGTTCCACAGGAACTTAAGGAAAAATTTCTTAACAGTGAGGGTGACAGAGCACTGGAACAGGCTGCCCAGAGAGATTGAGGACTCTTCTCTGGAGATCTTCAAGACCCGCTTGGACACAGCCCTGTGCCACATGCTCTAGGTGACCTTGCGTGTGCAGGGGGGTTGGACTAGATGACCTTTAGAGGTCCCTTCCAACCTTAACGATTCTATGATTCTATCAATTTATGTTGCTAAAGAATAGTTGATCCTTTGCAGTTTTCCCGTTGCTTTGAATCCCTTGCTTGGTTGCTGTTACCAAAGCTATCTGCCTAGTCGCTGTTGTAGTACAAAGGAAAAAAGTGGTGGAGTGATTGCTTGGCATCTTATGTGAACTTCACATCTTGTCAGCTGAGGTTTTGGGTTGATTTTTGCCTTGTTGTTACCTGTCTCAGAAAGGCCAAGAAGAATTTTCCCTGCTTGGAGTTGATGGTGGTCATGAATTGTCCAGGTACAGCTGCTGGAAAACACTTCTTGGGATTTTTGTTCTTGGTAAAGAACAGAGGAATCTGGTGTGAGCTTGTGTATACAGACTTATGCTGCTAAAAAATCATTTCTACCAAGTTTTCTACCAAGCATGCCTGGATCATCATTTCCATGGCCAGCCTGTTCTGTTTTGCTTTGCTTTGCTGTGTTTGTTTGTTTGTGTACTATAAAAAGAGAAGTGGAATCTATGAGGAATTATCCTAATTTTTAGTAATTTTTGTGGTTTTAGCGAAGTTTGCTAATGGCTTAAGGACAAGTTGTGAAACAGCTGAACTCCAACTGCCAATTATTTATTGACTTAGCTATTTGAATATTAATCTTGCAAGGAGCCCGCAGTGTACCTTGGCCTTTAAAGACTGGGGGATTGCAGCATTCCTTGCCTGTTCCATGCAAATCATGGTTGACCTTTCTTTTAAGGATTGAATAATGCAGCCAAGTTGTAACTTTCGCATTTCCAGGGCATGTAAGCTATGTTCATTACAAAAGATAATAAATGCTGCTTCTTTTGCACAGGACTGTTTTCTGTTGCTGTGAAAGGAAGAGGAGTGCTCTCTCATTTTAAATCACAACAAGCTAGCATTTCTCTGCTTTGTGGTCCTAAAGATGCCTTTCGCTATGTGCTGGATATTCCTGCCTGCATTGAGTAATCCCCATAAAGTAACATAAGTTAATTTTGTTAGACTTTAACTAAAATGAGATCAGAGTTAGACCATAAGTAGAAGCTGTTCAAGCATGGAAATGAAAACTGGAAATAAACCCAAGCCACATTCACCAAGCCAATGTAGAAATCAACCCACTTGATTTAATTAGAAATGAGAACTATATTCCTTTATGACCTTAATTTTTTTACTGCTTTATTAAATTATTCTCTTTGTGGGATATTGTTGCATGAATCCAAATGAAATAATTGAAGCAGAAGGATTTCAAAACTTTTCCATAGACTTAGGTATCTCGCAAAACTTAAATGAGATACTACAGCGTTGGGAATTGGGACTAAACTTGCCTAAGAATAAATCTAATATATGCTAGTCCTAGTGTGAGTTAATGACCTGGCCTTCGTTTGGAAAACTCTTCAACAATCTCCTAGTGCATGCTGTGAACGCCTGCCAGGAGCGCGCTTGTCAGAAGCAGGTGCCTGCAACCTCACCCAAGGTATCAGGTTGGAGACAGGCCTCGCGCTTTAGTCTGTTCTAGCTGTCTGAAGCTATGGTGGTAATGACCAGACCTCTGGATGTAAACAGCTCTGAAAGTTACTTGATTTGTGTTATCTGCACAAGGGGATGGAGCTTGGTGAGAAGCTCCAAGCTCACAAGAACATGGAGCTTCTATGCTGCTGTGAATTGAGCCAAAAACTCCTTTACTAACTGCCTTACTAATTGCTGTATCTTGAAAGTTTTTCCCCTGTTGAGCATGCTGATGCAACTTGTTGTGGAATATTATTCTGGTGCAGAGCTAGAAACTGCAGCATGAATTGCAGTTGCAGATATGAAGAATATTTTATGTACTTACATACATAGGTACATTGCATATATGGCTGTGAGCCAGGTTTTGGAGAGGAATACTGCAGCATAGTGTGAGCTGGAGGTGAATAGCAGCGGGAATGAGCATAAGCTAGTTCTGTAAACAGAAATCAGAAGTCATTTGCTACCAAACCCAGCACGATGGGGCTGGTATATGAAAGCCAACTCCAGCTCAGTGTTTTTCATGCTCTTCTCTCTGTGGTTCAACAAGATTCTGTTCCAGACCTGATCCCATGGATGAATTCTCAGTCAAAGTGACCTAGCAATCAATAGTATCAATCAATAGTATCAATGTTCCTGCCCCTAAGCTTAAATATCTGCTTATACAAAAAGCTGCTGGGGAATCAAGGTGGTAGTGATGCAGTCTATCTTCCAGACACAGCTCTTGCCTAGTGAATAATATGCATCAGGCTGTTATGCAGTTAAGCAATAAGTTGAATAATGAGTGTGATGAGGTGCTCAAGCTATGTTGTCGTGACTCTTGCCACGATGTTATGGTTTCATGTAGTCCTACTTATGCCTCACCTGATTGTGTATATTGGTTATCAGGTTAAACACTGAAGATATCTGTCCATTTGGAGCAGAGAACACTTTATCCTATAGATTAGAAAACCAATAAGAAAAGAGTTCCAACTGTACCAGTGCTTTCAGCACAGGAGGTTTTCGGGTGCACTCTGTCAGCAAATAATTACTGGGAGTCAGCAAGCGGCCTCTCGTTATAACGCTAGTGATTAAAGTGTTAACTGGAGCCTCCCTGGAGGTGTAACCGTGACTAAGAGAGGGCTCCTGTCCGCCGAGGAAGGAAGGTGGTAGGACAGGCTTCCCGGCGTGCCCGAGCCGCGGGGAGTGGCCTGGCTTGCCAGCGCTCCCAGTTAGCGAGCAGAGTGCTCACTAAGGGCTCCTAAGGGAGTGAGGGCAGCTGACGGCTCGGGCACGCGAGCCCGTCATGCCCCTTGCAGGGCTCGGGGAAAGGTGTGTGAAGCGAAGTGCCGCCTCCGCCTCTCCGTTTCGGGTCAGGCCCACAGGTAAGTGAAACGTCGAGCGGGAGCTGTTCTGCCTTGGGTGTAACCTGCTGTGTCAGTAGAAAGCGAGGGGCTTTGCGGTCATCCAGAACTCCAGACAAATTCCTTTTGGGTAATTGATGTGCCGCAGGGAAGGAGAAGTGTTCAGTCAGGGAGAAATCTGCCTGAAAGAAGTCCCCAGGTCCCCAGGTGGCTTGTGTGAGTCAGGCTCCATACTGCTCAGTGCCGCTGCTCCGGGTAAACCCGGGCAGAAGCCTTGGCAGCCCTTCAGCCAGTTGCCAGTGTGACCATAAAGGTCATTTGGTGACCTTGTCTGTTCTTGTGAGCCAGCACAAGCTCTCCTTACTGCACTACCTGACAGAGTCATTTCTCCTCATAATAATGCTTTATGTATAGCGTTTGAATTCTGCCTTGTAGAGCAGGGTATCAAACCCTTCTCTGTACTCTAGTTTTTTCAAGGTGAGCAAACTTTGAGATCTCTTCCTCCGTGCCCTTCAAGCTAAGGGGTCGTAATCACTGAGAGCTACCAGCTACCCGCTAGTTTCGGTCATCGGGTCCTGTTTTGACCATGCCTGAGCTGCACTGCGCCATGTTGTGCTCAAGTGGAACTGCGACTGCTCTGGGCAGCCTTCAAATGTGAAGAGTTGTTCAAAATTACAAAAGCTGTAGACTGTCAGGTGGGAAACACTCAAGTGTTGGGAATAAGTAGTTTCCTTTTCAATATTATCTTTGCTTTGCTGTAGAGAATATCTAATTTCCAAAAAAAAAAAAAAAAAGACTAATTAAACATTTGTTCTGCTGAAATTGAATTTCTTATGAAAGATACAAAGTTAATCCTTAACTCCTTTTTACAGAATATGTATTGGATTAACAAATCGTAACAGAACAACTACTAGCAGGTCTTAGAAGCAAGCTGAATGCTGATGTGATGTGGTGCCTATAGTCAGGAGCTCTTTGTGCCATCAAAAGTGTTGGCTATCTACTTTGTTGACTGCTAAATTAACAGAAAGTTGAGGTGTATGGTTTATATCTGGTGAACTGAGAACACTTGCACCATGCTAACTTCTTGTATTTCTAGAACAGCTTCTAACACCACCGGTAATGATACACATAGATCGGTAGGGCTTTTCAGGGTCTTAGTTTTTCTTAGCACTAGCAGGAGGTCAGCAGCACTAAAATTTATAATATGGACTTGGCAAGAAGCACTCTGGCAACGATGTATAAATTAAAACTCTGCCTTGCTGCTCCTGTTTACCTTTTAGTATATCCTTCTAGCAGCCTCTCTCTACACTCATCTCTCTATTGTTCTGTAGACCTGCCTGGCCCTTGCTGCTCCTCTGACCCCCAGCCTCTTTTTTTTCCTAGACTCTTCCTGCTGTTCTTGTCTTCATCTCAAGGCCTTTTTTTTTTTTGCTTTGTGTCTGCCATCTGTGTGTCATCTGTTCCTGTCTTGTGCTTCCACATGTATCTTGGGTTGCAGTCAGCCTTCCTCAACTAATTTAGAGCTAATTCTCCGGCTATGCAATTAGCCTAAACAAGGTACCACTTGGAAGTCAGCTGAGTGTGAAGATCATTTCTCTCAATCTGTGGAGATCAGCTCTTTCCTTCATATGAACCGTGTTAAGGTCAAATTATATCTAAAAATATGCAGCTACAAGCAGTGAGGCGTTTAGAGGCTTTGTGAGAGTAGTTGCTCCAGGTTTAAGAACAGTATCCTGGCTCTAAAACAGGCTCTTTCCTATGCCTAGAATGAATTAGCTTAGCTCTGTATCCAACTATTGTGATGCCAATGTATATGTGCCTC
Source organism: Crypturellus tataupa (assembly GCA_034781795.1). Classification (NCBI taxonomy): domain Eukaryota; kingdom Metazoa; phylum Chordata; class Aves; order Tinamiformes; family Tinamidae; genus Crypturellus; species Crypturellus tataupa. The sequence goes on from JAWLRI010000274.1 coordinate 3,618,563, forward strand.
CGAATCTTTCCTGACTGCTCTGACATAGGCAATTGACTTGGTTAAAGATGATAGTAAATGACATCAAAGTGAATTTCAGAGTACGACTGATGGTCGTTGAACTGATGTGGGATGCTGAGAAACACTGCTGTGTTGGAGTAAGGCTATCTCTTCCCTGTGTGCAAGATTCTGTACCCATGTCACTGGCCACATGAAATTTCCTTGCCTCTAGGTGCCACACAAAACACTGAGATTGAATGGGATCGTACCCACTCCTGATCACACATGGGTAGAAACTGCTGCTTCTCACCCCAGTCTCACTAAGTAGCAAACTTTGGTTTTAGAGGTTGTAAGGTAACTCTATACTTCATGGGTTTAATATAATATATTTAAATGCACAACTTAATTTACCTACATGTAGTTTTTTTAAAACCATACATCTATGACGAGAAAGTTTGTGTTACTGCCTCTAAAAAGGAGCAAGTTAACTTCTGCAGAGGCGAGGATGTCATTCTTCGTCTGTGATCTGAGCTTTAATTTCCTTTCTTTTTTAGAGTGTTCTTCTGAAAACTTTTGTCACTTGTACTGTAGGCAATAAACTGTTTTTCAGGCTTTTCTTTGGCTAGGCTCTGTCCCATTAAATCTGAAGTTAAAACTTGGATCAGGAGAGCTACATCTTAGCTTTCTTAAAAGGTAGATTTTTTTTTCCTCAGATTTTTTTCCAGCTTTATTCTGACACAAGAGAAAATGGGCATTACGTTCTGCGACCTCTTGAGTGGAGGTAAAGTTGTGGCTGTGAAGCACCATTTGTTAGTGTTGATTCTCTTTGGTGGCTTTGGTCAGTCTGCCTATTCTCCTAACACCCTGCAGCGAATGAAAGCAACCAGGACTCCGTAATTTGGCTTACTGGAGAAGGCATCTCATTGGTCTGGCTTTTTGCCTACACAATTTAGCTGAAATAATGAGACAGAAAACTGTCAGTTATATTGCTACATTGTTCTAATTATAGCCTTATTCTGTCTTAATACCTCTGCTTCTTTCCCTGGGCGCTGCAGGACTCTGCCAGTGGTCAGCAATTGCCCTGGCCTCGTCCCACAGACCCAACTCCGAGCGGTTTGCTGAGTCGCTGCTTTGGGGGTGGCCCAGAGTGAATCTGTAGATGGGTGGCAGCCTCTGTGTAATGAGGAGTCAAGTACAGTTGGCTGGTAGGAAAGCTTTACCATTTTTATAGTGGAAGAGAGAAAAATCTGAGGCATTAAGAATGTTAAATATAAAATACTCCAAATAAAGCATAGACAGAAGTGCCTAGCTTGTAAGATGGAGCCTTCTTCACTTGCAACTACGATATCATTGCTTTAGTCTGCTGTTTAGTCTCTTTTTAGTGTCTTAAAGGAACATAATTTTGTTTTGTTTAGTTTCATCTCTTCCGAGTAAATGAAGAAGGCAACTATGAAAGCACAGCATTTATCTTCTGTTTTCATCAACGAAGAGAAGTGTATAACCAGGTAAGTGCCTACATGGAGACACTTAGTTACTTTGCCCAATTCCACTTACTCTATTTACTCAGTTATCTAGCTGGCCTAAATACTGTGTCTTTAAGCATAACAGCTCATTATATCCTTGGACAAACGCATAGTGCTCAGCTGAGAAACACAGGCGGATTCCCCCAGATTAGAGCTTCTGGCGAGTGTGTTCAGGGCTTGGTTGTGTTTACCACCGGTGTGCTTGATCTTAACGCTCCCATGCATCCTGCCTTCACTGCTGAAGAAACTGGTGGGGTTGCAGTAAATGCTGAGTTGAGGTTTGTTGTCAGCAAGTTCTTTGAGTCATTTACCTGTGACTTTCTGTAATATTCCGTTTGGCAATTGTCCCAGAGGTGCGTGGTGAGGAACAGTATCTCAGTGTAACTGGGATGTGCATTTTCTGACCATGTAACTCTGAGGAGGTCAACATGGGCCTGCTTATAAGGGCAAGCTATGGGTCTTTGGAGTGTGAAGATGTTACGCTAAGACTAATTTTGGATGTTACACGAAGACTACCAGTAAGCTGGTACATGTATTACTCCTTCCTGGAGCAAAAATAAAGCTGAAGACAATGATTTACTTGTCTAAGGTCTCTCTAGCGCACAAGGACAAGCAAGTCAGTGAACGGCTCTTAGACTTCTCCCTCAGGGCTTCAATGGCTTGCATGGCTTGTCACCGTCCGTTGCCCTAATGCAAGACTGAAACGTGAAGGGTTTGTTTATGCAAACTTCATTGAGCATTAATGGGAAGCCTTCCCAGGTAAAGCAAGAAACTAAAAAAAAATAAAAACTCAGGGCTGCCTTCTTGAAAGAAGGTTAAATGGTAATGGTCTCAGAGTCTTTGCCACATGGCTTAGGTGGTTTTGGCCTGTGGCTGATTTTTTGTTTTATTATTTTTTTAATTGATGTTGCAGCAGGGTGAAGAGTAATAGATGGGCCTTTCTATCAGATCCAGTCTTTATGTACTTCTTAATCTATCTTCAAGGAACAGACCCCCTAGCTTTCCACCTGGAAGATATTGTCAAGTAACAGCTGGCAGGGACATAACTGCAGAAGATACTCTCTTGCTGAGTATAAGATGCCTTAAGTTTTATGCATCTCACATGCAGCGTGGGAAGGCCTGTCACTACCTATGTCCAACCAGAATACAGACCTCATCCTCACACCTAAATCTGCAGTTGGGTGTGGGTCATGCCTATGTGCTCATGTGCCTCTGCCTTTTGGTAGGGTAACCTCAACATGGTCTCTTGCAGCTCATCGAATGCCAAGGACCAGTAAGAAGCCATTCCCACACAGTGGGAAGGAAGGCGTTCCCCAGCTGTAATAACATGGTTTAAAATACAAGTGGGTTGAAGTCCAAGTTGAAAATACTGCTTTGGAGCCCAACCCTGTGTTGACCAAGTCATCTGGAAATATGTTTGAGGACGAATAATGGGTTGTTAAAATCAATAGATTAAATCCAGAGCTCTTTGAAGGGAATGCAGGTAATCTTAGGGAGGTCAGTGGGTAAAAGATCTTGCCCTAATCCTGCCAGCTAAATAAAAGCCGTTTATCTCTTCTCCCCTCTCCCTCCCTGCCACAGTGGGGGTGGACAAGAAGCACTGAACAACCTGGCACTGTTCTGTAGAGGTGGAATTGGCGCTGACCAGCTCAAGCGCTGTGTGCAGCTCGGGTGCTCTGCCTGCATGTGGTGCCGCGTGTCTCAGGGAGCCTCCTCTTACCTGCCCTCCACGCCTAGGAAAGGAGCAGGTGCTTCAGGTCTTTGTCCCATGTAGAGAAACTGCTGTGATGTGGTTCTGCCTAGTGTTTGCCATGTGCTTTGAGTGTGTGGAAATGGGTAAGAATGAATGAGAAGCATGAGTGGAAGGCCCCTGCTGAGAGCACACAAACGGAATGTGTAGGGTGACTACACATGTCTTAAATCGCAGAAGAGGGTGTATGAAGTAGTAATAAGACAGTATGATGGAAATGGGAGAAGATGCTAGTTTTGGCAGATTGATACATACTTAAAACATACATGACAGCCAATCAGCCCAAGCGTTTCCATTTCCACTATCTGTACTTTTTACCCAATACATCAGTCATGGTCTGATCAGAGATGCAGTTTATTTATTTGTCCTGCATGAAAATAGCCTCCCTGCCTGCAGCGCGGGGCTTGACCTGCTGACAATCAATTTTCCCATGTGTCATTTATTGCTTTTTTCCTCAATTACAAGGCCCATATGGGCAATACCAATGGCGTGAGCTGGTTGCTACCCCAAGCTGTCCTGGTCTGCAGGTGCCAGGGGAGCACAGCTGGGAGCAGCGCACGTGCAGCCTCCTAGGAAAGGACCGGGGCTGCCACGCACTGCGGCTTTACCTGCCCCAAGAGTCACGGGGTGCAGAGTGCGCCCGCTGGCTGCCCAGAAATCCTGTGTTGAAAATCAAGTAAAATCAAGTTCTTTTTCCCAGATAAATTTTCCAAAGGGAAGAGGAAGCTATGACCTGGAAACTCGGACACACAGTAGCTCCAGTTTGGTGGTTTTGCAAAGTCATAGAGTTTTGCAAAGCCACCTTCTCCTAGTTGTGAATTTAGCAAGCAAGAAAGGCGGTGGATGTGGCTGTTCTTGCTCTTGGAAGTTAAGCTTTACCAGGATCCCTAGACCTTAGTTTGCCTTCCTGTCTCTATGCAGTGTTGTCACAGCAGAACATTATGCTCCTTTTTCACTTAATTTTATTGCAGAGCTGCTTTCTTTTTGAAATCTGAGACACTAGACATGTTTATAACTCTCGCCAAAAGTCTTTTTGGCAAGTGCTCTCTTCATCTCCATCCCTTTTCTTCTGAGCAAAGACTAAGTGTAAAGCTGTTATGTTGCAAGCAGAGGGTAGCTCTAATACTTTGCCTCGGCATAACCTAGATATTTTAATAAAAAGAATACTTAGCCAAAAATGCAATGAAAACAACTGGGGGAGGTGAATTTTATAACCAAGCTGAAGTCACAACATTTGTGTATGGGAGTGTTTGTTTCTGCACTCATGACTGTTACAGAAGTCCAAAGTCCAAGTGACTCTATGGCAGTGTTATTAAGGTCACATTAGAATGAGATGAACTCATGCTCTTTATTGGCTCCTTTAAGAAGCAACTAAAAAGTAACCCAGTATTCCAGACAAACCTTTACTGCTGGAGGATATTGTCTTGATCACTAGCAAACCCATATAAAGTTCCAGTGTGGGTAACAAACGGGTACAAGGTGTTACTCAGCCCTTCAGTGCTTGGATTCCACAGTGACGGAGATGGATAAAAATGATTCTTTCATTGTGATCTTTTCTTCCAGGGAACAGCTCAGTTCTCTGCTGAAGACATATAACTCGTATTATTCTGATCAAGAAAACCTACAACTGTCATATAATCAGGTAAGGAATCCACACAGGAAAAATATTTGATACAATATCATGGTATTGTAGGAAAGAATGAGTGCTGATGTTGAATGCAGCTGCATTATAAACTGTGGCACAGCAGTGTATCAGATGTCATTTTGACCAAAACAGACCTGACAATACACCGAAGCACGCGGTACAGCCAGGTTTCATGACAAGAGAGAAGAAAAAAGTATCCAGTTAGAAATGTGCAATGTGCAAGTGTGATCTCCCTGCTACCCTGCTTGCTTACGTATCACAGAAAATCTGTTTTCGTGTCCCCTTTCAAGTGCTGAGTTTAGAAGGACACATCTTGGTGTCTCATGCAGCTCCCACTGTGCTCCCTCAGCTTGCAGTGGCAGAGCTGTATCGCAGCAAGAATGGGTACTGATAAGGTCCTCTGGGCTGGTGCAGTGCCCCGTGTAAGCGAAGACAGTTTCATTAACCCTATACTCCTCTTCAACTCTTCTTTTTTCCCTTTACTATTTTTAGGGCCATTTCTTAGTGCCATAATGTTACAGTTGTAGCTGGTAACTCTCATTCTAGCCAAAAGGGAGACAGCTATAGATTACACTTGAACTGACAACCTATGTTATTAGTCAGTAAGCACTAACCATGCCTCTACTTTTTTATTATTATTATTTTTCAGTCAGAAGGCAGCAAACCATTTATTGAAGGAATCTTGTCAATATTCTGGGGAGTCCGGCATCCTATCCGATTAAAAATTCAGGATGAGAAACAGATACCTTCTTTCGTGACCCTGAAATCAACAGAGAACATTGGTTTGTTTGCCAGTAAAAGGTAATGTTTTCATTTCTGTAAGGAGAGGGCAGGCTGATAGTGAAGGCAGCTCCCAGGAACGGCTGTCCTGGACAGTGTTTGTGTCCCAAGTTTTCCAAAGGCTGCAGCGGTTGCTTGCACAGTAGGACTGAGTGCCAAGTGCAGCAGGGGCTGCTCTGGCCTTCAGATGGCTTCTGCTGTGCAGAAAGAATACATCTGTGTAATAGGACTACCTTTCGGCTTCACAGCAATGAGGTGGAGGAGGAGCCTCCCCTCTTCTGCATTGACAGTTTCTGTGCAAGCCCTGAGCACTTGAGAAGGATTCATCTTGTTGGCTGCAAGAATGGCAGTTTTGCTTGTGGGGAGAGGCAGCAAGAGCAGCAAATGTTTAGCCCTTCTCTCAGAAAATCCTAGGAGAAGTGAACCCTCCACTTCTGCGCCTTCCCGCAGGCCCAGACGTGCTCGGCAAGCAGCCTGGCGCAACGGGACCTGCGGGTGCTGACCCAGCGGGCCCTGTGTTGGTAAGCGCTGGCCTAAGGCAGGAGGCTGCTCACACAGTGCTAAGGGGTTCTCTGCTTCACGTGGGACTTCAGGCAATCCAAGGGTAACACGGTTACTTCACAGAGCAAAGTTTTAATTGGGAAATGAATAAAGCTTGGTCCACAATAAATCAATGGAAGGAAGCACTATAAAAGCACACAGATGAGTGTATTGTGTTCATCTGCATCCCACTGGGTTTGCCAGACATTTGAAAGTAACTCTTGGTGCCTAGAATGTTCCCTTTTCTATTTCTAATGCCATTTTTTCAGGCCTTAGCTGGTGAATTTGGGATTGTATCTGATCAGCTGAAGCAGTCATCTGTAATACATAAACTAAGCCAACATCTACCCTGAATGATTTCCTCCTAAATTGTACATTTAAGAGATTTTTATCTTCTTTATTCATTGTCTTGGATTGCATGTGGCCCATGGACGATTTATGGATTAAATTCTGCACTCACTGCAGCTGTGCAGCTCCAGCAAAACTAGGGCCAATCTTCCTATCTCTTGCTATGGAAATAGCCAAGCAGCAGTAGTCAGCCAAGCACTTGCATGGGAGACCAGGCTTGTCCACTCTGTTTACGCTGAACGGAGCTGCTGATGTTGGTGCGTGTGGCCTGCAGGCTACAGGCCATTCTGGCAGCTGAAGTTTTGCTCTGCCTTTTATTTCTTGAAAAATATACTTCTGGTAACAGATTTGAATCTTAAAGTAAACATTAATTTGCGATCACAGAATTAGGAAACTGCCCAGGCATGCTTTAAGGTATGCAGAGCAGCTGAACTGTTTGATCTTAAAGGAATGATTCAAACGCATGGAGAAAACAGAGATAGACATTTGGCAGTTTTGCTGAAGTTGGTTGAATGCTATTTTACATATATACAGACCTAAAATATATTTTTCTTTAAATTGATTTATTTACTGCTCTTGGATGCAACATTAACTGGTCAGAGAAATTTTTTTCTAGTGAATTTATTCAGTGAATTACAGAAATAACAGGATAAAATTGGATCTTAAAACTAAGGCATTTATTTCAGAACAGAGAGAGATAGATTGAATCCCTGTTCTCCTACAGAATTGGTTTGGATAGGGCCCTACAGGCAGGGCAGCAGTTTAGTTCATGTACAATGGAGAGGTCTCCTGAGAATATTTAGACCACAAAGTTGAGGGGCGGGGGGGTGGCCTTTTTTTATTTTTTTTTTCTCTCAATGATATCTTACTATCTTACCTGTGATCATTTGAGGACTTGGCTATAGATTAGATGAAGAATTGCTGCAGATGATTTAAGAGGGATTCTGCTTAAACCTTCAGCAGACTCTATATAGGAGTGTGGGCTACCTTTGGGATCTCTAGTCATATCTTATTTTGCTTGCTATAGTTTTATAGTTTTAGTTAATGAGCTAGAATTTGTGGCTTTATATACCACCTGGAAGTCTGTAATCATGTTGTATAAAGCTTTGAACAGAGATAGGAATGTGTTACATGAATCCTGGCTATGGAATAAATGGAATTCACTGAGCTAATCAAGAATCATCCACTCTGGTATTTCAGGGGAATGACGCGCTGGGGAGAATTTGATAATCTACATCATATTAGTGGGGAGACACTGAAATCTGCAGAAGAGAAGTCAAACCTGGAGAAAAGTTAGTCCTGTTCTTCTTGCATTCACCAAAACACCCTTTGCTTTATTATTGTGCAAAAATGATTTGATGTAGCAAGTCTTCCCCTTACACCAAGGGGGATCTTTGTCCTCCTGTGCTGAACATCTGTAACAGGCTAGTGAAATACTGCAGCAGAAACGCTGGCACGTGGCAGGTTAGTGAAGCCAGTGGTGTACGGGTAGTTTTCCAGGTGGCCCACGCTTATGGGTGGTTTCAGCTGAAGAAGCTACTCCCACAGAGCCTGCCGAAGAGGGACCTGCTGCCTGTGGCCCCTGCAGCTTTGACCCTGATCAGCAGGTCCTCCTTGTCCCTGCCTTCCCCCCATGATGCCCTCACCCCGATCCCTCGACAGAGAACCCATGTCCTGGGGTAGCACTGGCAAGGAGGGCAGAGCTGCTGTGCAACATGCTGATGCAGTTTCGTTTTTGTCCAGGTTATTCATGTTACGAAAGCAGCACTCTCAAGTCCAAGAGCGAGCAGGAACATGACTCTGCTTCCCTGCCCAGAGCCCTGAGCGATGCTGCAGTGGTGAGGAAGAGGACCAAGTTCCCCATGATCGCAAGAACAGAGGTGGAAACTCACAGGTTTTCTATTAATGGACACTTCTACAACCATGAGGTGTGAAAATTCACCAGGTGTTCCTTTACCTGGAGTTGGGTGCTGGGGCGGATGGAAATCTCCAGAGTTTTACCTGCAGGCCACAGCCAGGGAAAGCTGTCCCCTCTGTATGGCCTGGCCGGGCCGTGTCACTGAGCCTTGGGCTCTCTGCCCAAGGTCTGGCTGCTTTGGGTGCTGTCAAGAAGGCGGGTTCCTGGTGGGCACGGCAGCCACGTGGGATGGTGTCCGTGGCTGCCCCGTGTCCCGCGTGAAGAGGCAGTTCCCTCTCCTGAGCAGACCCGCTAGTTCTTCCCTTGCTGGCAGCAGCAGCACCACTGCTGACTGATTGTTTTATCCCAGATATCTGCCGTGTTGCAGATCCTTTGAGCAATGGCTGTTGAGTACAGGAGTCCTCATATTCTCATGTTCACACCACTTTGCTCATCGTCTTATTTCTAGACATCAGTTTTCACTCCAGCTTTTGGATCAGAAACCAAAATTCGAATAAACAGCCGTATGAGAACACGGGAAGTAGTAGAGCAGCTGCTTCGAAAGTTTAAGGTGAGTTTGTGTGTCTGCAGGGGCGAGGGCTGCTGCTGTCTAGACAAGTTAGCGCAGTCTGCTGCAAGAAAGAATGGGAATGACTGGAAGGATAGGGATAGTGCACGGAACACCTGGGCCACTTCTAGGGCTGTTTGACTCTAGGGAACATATATGAAGTATATAGAGAATCTGTACTCTGAAAACCAGGAGAGAAAAATGCAACTCTGTATTTAGCCTTTCTCAGCACAGAGAGGGCATCTGGCTAGCGCACATGGTCATGCTTCCCTCTAGTGACAGGCAGTGGTCATCACGCTCTTCTAAAAACAAGGAATGGTAACCTCATTTAGCCGAAGGGCCTGAGCTAAATTGGGTTAGGTCTGGACACTAGGAAGATGTAGAAAACTAAAGTTAAAAATAATACTCAAGAGCAATGCTGTAGTGTCTGGAATTCCTTTGCTTCTCATTTTGGTACTCTCTTCATTTAGCATTGTGTCTTCCTGTCCAAATATAGCTTACCTGGTTTATTTGAAATGTTTTATTCTGCTTAAGCTACACAGAGAATTAGCAAAAAATAAAATAGTAAGCAATTAGAGATGGTTCTATTGCACAATGAGCTAATACAGAAAGAGTCTAAGGTGAAATAATAGAAGAAGAACTTAACTTCTGTAAATAGCAGCATAATGAAAGGCATTACTGTGACTGTCGTGAAGTTGTAGAGACTCAGCTAAAAATAAATATGTCCAATGACCAGCCTGGTGGATGGAAAGAGTTCCTAAGTTTTTGTCTTAATGCCCAAACCCGCCTGGCTGCCACCATATGCACCATGTTCCGTGTGTCCATGTTTGTGCAGAGGGGTTGGATCAGATGATCTCTAGAGGTCCCTTCCAACCTTAACCATTCTGTGATTCTGTGATTCTCAGCAAATCTGACTGTCACCTAGGAGAGTTCTTTGAACTTTTTAAGGAAGCAAGACTCTAAGGATCTGGTTTTTTAAGATGATTTGTTGCTCTTTTGGGAAATAAAATGATAAATTTTGTAATCATGGCATTTAGTACAGGGGCAATGAAAATGGCCACATGGTTTGATACCTTATTTAAACATAGAAAATGTTCAATCTTCTGTAGAGGGAGTCCCAACCTCAGACTTTGATTTGGACTTCTGAGTATGTTGATTTTCTGCTGGCAGTGCAATGCAAGGGAACATCTCCCTCAGCCCAAACTGACTTTGTTTTTTGCATTTAACAGATAGAGAACAGTCCACATGAATTTGCACTTTATATTATCCATGCATCTGGAGGTAAGGCAGACACTGCTGCAGAACGTTGTACATGTGTGGGGACAGTTTGCCTAGGGGTGACGGGATGAGCCACTCGCATGTGTCCTTACCCTGATGTCCTGGGTGCAGGGTGGGATTTCTGCCTTTGTGAAAGCATATAGAGATAGATGCTGCTCTGCTGGAGAGGAAAACTAGAATAAAAACTTCCTGGGTGCTCTCTCCTTCAGAGTCCTGCAGGCATGATTAGCTCAGCCAAATAGGCCTTAGTTTTTCCTGCAATTAAAAGACTTTGAAATGCTGTTTACCTTCTGTTCTGTACAGTCACACAGAGTTTAGTGATGGCAGGGACCAAGTGGTGGTTTGTACCGTGTTGTACTGAAAGCAATGCTATAAGGTTCTTAGTGTGAGGAGCTGCCTAGAGTGGCTTTGAAGTGTTACCTGGGTAAACAGAGGTCACTTAGACTTTTTTTTTTTTTTTTTTTGTAACTTTTGCAACTTTTCATTTGTTTTCCATCCCAGAAAAGAAACAGCTGAGGACTGGCGATATCCCCTTGCTGCACAGGCTCTTACAGGGGCCTTCAGAGAAGATTGCCCAGTTTTTTCTCATGGACAGGGATGTAGAGGAGGTCAGCAGTGACGTACGTATATCGCCAGGGTGATCACTCTCATGGTATTGCCCAGTTAGCCTGCTCACTGATATGCATTTCTCGTCTTCACAACAGGTTGCTCAATATATTCAGTTTCATCTTCCCTTTTTGGAATCAATTCTGCATAGACTGAATGAAGAAGAAGAACAGGAGATTCAGCAGACAATTGCAAAGTAAATAGGAATAAAATTAGTGGGGTCACTGTCAGTCCAGGAGAATTACAGTTACGGGTTGGCTCAAGAGGTGAATGCATTTATGTAGTAGGGGGTAGATTCTGCTGTACTATGAATTCTTACCCTAAATTTGTGGGTTTATAATCATCCTTATAGCCTACGTGCCCAGCTGTCCTTCCTAAAGCTTTCAGAATAAATGCTGGACTGTGTCTATGACATTTGATAATGGTTTGGCAGAAATAATCCAATGGTGAGGGGCCTGAAGCTCAATTCTGTTTTACTTCGTCTTCTGAGCCTTACACTAATTTCTGAGCATGTGTTTGCTGTGATCTATTTCCCTGGAGGGTATAAATGCACTAAATATTGTGATGATATTTACATAGCCTAACATTTTATCTAGAAAAGTACAAAATCTTTAATACCATTTTAAAACTTGTATTCTAATTACTGGCTTAGGTTCTCCTGGTAGCAGCTTGACACACACAAGAGGTATGATGGCCTTTTAGAAACACAGTACTAGTTCTAAACATATAGGAGAGCTGAGGTCAAAAGCAAGGCCAGTCCGTGACAGCTGAGGATCTGTTATGAAACAACCATCTGAGAATCAGTTGGCAGTTACCAGTTCTCTATCAGAAAAGCTTTCATTAAAGCATTTTTCAGCCATTCAATTAGCATATTAAAAACTGGTTGAACTTTAGGAAAGGTTCTGTGTTACCAAATGCATTCTCTCTCTTTCTGTTTCAGGTACCTTAAAGAGAAGAGTATGATACACCAACACCTCCGTAGTCGAGCTGTCAAGAAAACGGAGACTACTGTTTGACATGACGGGCCTATGGTGGATACAACCTGTGACCTGTGCCAAAAACCAGTCGGTATATCATCTTGATCTTGAAAATATGATGAATGTGCCATAACTCAAGAACACTTACAGCATAAGGGGGTTTAAATTCCTAAAGTTTCTTTGGATTAGGCAACTGAGAGTCAACCTACTCCATTACAGTTCTGGAATACAAGTTGGAACCACCTTAAAAGATGTGTGAAACTCTTCAAATGACAAATGTTGAGTCCAACTCAAAATTCAGCATGTGGCAAGTGCAAGGCTTTGAAACCTACTCATTGCCAAGCCATTAGCAGAAGTGCATGAAGAAAAATGTTGCAATAACCAATGCGTTAAACATACCAAAAAAAAAAAAAGAAAGAAAGTACATTTCTTCTCTTAGAGAAATATTGAATGTATTTAGAAAGAAGCTTTTTAGTAGATTTAAGTGACAAAGGATATTCGGGTACCTAAGACTGCAGTCAGGCTTTTCAGTTAACTTGAAAAACATCCACGCAAGCCAGGTACTTGAAGTCCCACTGCTTATAGATTGGTTGTTACCTCTCATTTAAGCCTTGAGCTACTACTTGAATAACAGAAGTGGAAAATCTTCTGCTTTATAGGTACTAAGCTCTTTAAGGTAACAGTGAATTTCTCTCGCAAATGCCACTTAAACTGCAAAGTAGGAGTTCTCGTGGAATATTGCTGCATCTGCCTGATCAGTTTCTGGATGGTGACACCTCAGCAAATTTCTTTTTGTTGCAACGTAAGTGACAACTTGCTGCTCCGTGTGTTGTATATTTGAAGAGTGAAGTGACAAGTATTTGGTATGAAAGGTATGAAAGGATGTAAACTTAGTTACAGCCATAATGGGACACAGAGGGTTGGGCTGGCATTCTTCCCCAAAGAGGCAATTTTTGGGGCCCCACAATAGTCAGTGTTTTGTTCCTCTCTGTTCAAATCCTGCCAAGTAGAAAAACTCAAGTTGCAGAGAAGTAAATAAAATGAAAGCCATAGACAAACTGCCACTCTGTATTGGTTTGTTTTGCTTATGTGGCACCTGTGTTCTTCCTCTGCTATTGCTTCCTTATGTAGAAGACACAGGATAAACACTGTGAGGGAGGGAATCACAGTGTGCAGCAAGTCTGGCTTAGAAATGATGTGGAATAAATGAGATAAGGGATGGAAAAACTATCTCTCTTTGAGAGGGTGTCCCTTGGATGGTAAGTAAAAACTGAAAATGAAATAATCGATTGAAATGATTGTGCTCAGAGCAGGTGGTTTATTTTAATGTATAGTCTGTTTTAATGCTATCCATGAAGATGGTTTACAACAGGGGAGGACAGAAGGGAGAACTTGAAATAATCTAGCGCTCAGAATACATGGTATTAACTAACAGTTGCCTGAGAGGTGCAAATGTCAATTTCTTACAATAACAAAAGTATGCGAGTGTCATGGAAATCCACAAAGGAACCACTCACACATTTATTTGCCAAGTTTCAGGAGAAAAGGAACTCTACTTAACATTGGATGTGCAGGAAAAGGTCAGATTTTAAGGAAGCTTGAGGTAGTCTTCAGTTAACTTCAGAGTATTGCTCTTAGCCAAAGCCAGGCTTTTTTGCTTGTATTTAATTTTATGAGAGGATTGTAAGTACTTTATGCAGACTAGCCTATTTTTTTGATACAGGTTCCATTTACTAAATAGTTATATCAATGTATACTACATAAATATTGGGGTAGGAAACTCTTATAATTCACTTGGCTAAATTAAAAGTGCTCAGTGCACAGACCATGTGAACAAGAGGGAAGATGTTTCTGATCAGCTTCTCCATTTCTTTATATATGTGCACGGTTTATAAACTGAGCTATTTTTGCAATCATTTGGATTGAAGTATTTCCATCTCATTAATTTCACTTTTTGGCTGAACTGGGACAAGGCCCAAGATACTGGGGAGAAACTGTGGGGTCAAGTACAGATTATTTATAGTGTGTCTTGTGTTTTAAGAGCTAGTGAAATAAAGCTGTCACACTGCTGTGGTGATGGTTTCTTATGGATACTGCAGTGATTTAAGTGAATTATGTGATAAATATAGACAAGGACAAGGAAAGAATTTATTCGAAAGCATTACTGGATATGGGAAGTAACACAGTAATGAAATATGGAAGTGAATCAAGAATATGGGGTTTTTGTTTGAATTCAGGGCCTAAGACTGTAACAATTTAAGGGAAGAAAACAAACACAGCACAGAATTTACATTAATTTTCTACCACCAAGCTACACAGTGAGAAGCATCCTAAGTAGTCACTGAAATTAAAAAAAAAAAAAGAGGGAAAAAAACAAACCACCTTCACAAATTCCATGGGACTGATTTTTTACCAGGATATGAAGTCCTAAGCAATGCTGTTAATTAAATGGCAAATGGTCTTTAATCATTTTTTGTATTCAAAATATGACTGATACTTAGGTAATACCTGTCCAATATGTGTGTGTTTTTCAGCGTTCCCCAGTGCTGAAGGCTCCTTGCTTTTCCTAGGTTGCCTAAACCTTTGTTCCCAGTGCTGCGCACAGGGTCAGGTCTCTCTTCATCTTGGGACTTTCAGGAATATGAAGATTCATATGTTCATCCGGCATCTTAAGCGGAATAGCCCTATTCTATTCTGTTTTTCCCTTTTTGTGTTGTTTTCTGAATCCTTGATTGTTGCTCCTTGTTTCAGGTGAAGTTTTTTCTAGAAGTGAGGTAGCCAAGATTTGTCTTAATGCTCTAAATGTCTTAATGCTCTAAATGTCTCTTTGTCTTAATGTACTAAAATTCTGCAGCTGTTTAATCATACCAGTGTTAGGTGTTAAGTTTGACCTAATATTATGTATGGAGGTATTTGCCCATGAGACTTTTGTGCAGTTTTTGCTTATCCTGTGTATATTTGCAAATGGGAAAACTCCAAATGTTTCTTTTTTCCTGAGACATCTCCTTTACTTTAGTCATAGTAGAAGTTGGTGACGTAGCTATAGGTGGTATAAATTGTTATGACTTCATTAGATCTGTATTTACACCAAGTAAAGAACAAAGACATAGTATTCTCCACTATGGCAATTCATAGTTCTCTATATATACTTTATGAATATTCAGAAGGTATTCTCACTGTTAAAATTGTGACTTCATATCATTCAGCAAATACCTTCCAGCATCTCACACAAATGTTTCACACTGACAGCATTTTTTCACTTCTTTTTATAAGTTCTGGACCCTGAAAGAAAAGAAAACAACCGTGAGCAATAGAATCAGGGGGTTAGGTGCATATGAACAAGTTGACAGTATGGTGGCAATAAGACAATATTTTAGATCCTTAGCAAGTTTTGTGCAAACATTGCATATACACTGTGCGGTCATATATGTCACTATTTTTAATATACAACTTGCTTTAACTGTTTGGCTCAGAGTATCTTAGAGTTGGTAAGTGTTAAGAAAAGGGTGAAATTGAGTGTTGTTATGAAGAGTTAAGATAGTTCCCTGCAGCTCTGCTCTTTGAGTTGGTTCAGAGGCAGAAGAAAGTAAGAAAGAGAGTGAAACTTCAGTGAAGGAACACATCAAACACAGTTGAGAGGTAGGGAGAAGGAAATTTACTGGAGAATAGAGAGAACTCCACATAGCTCTGCAGTATCAGGTGAAATAAGCTAAAATACAGTGAAAAATAAAGGACAGAAGCCACTGGAGGGAAGGAAAAGAAACAAGAATTGACCTGGAATTTGGGAAATCCTTTCCTTCCTTATCACAGAGGAGCTTTTGGAGACAGAAATTTGGTCAAGTACAGTTAGGGAAAGATTTGGGCCTGTATCCCTCAAAAGGGCAAATTCCAGTGATTTTTCCAGAAGCTACAGATATAGCTAAGCTCTTTATGTATAAACTGCTGCATGTAAGCATGAGCTTGCTAGGTATATTCCCTGGTGATCACTTGAGAGTGAACTGGAACATGTGTCTCCCTGTGGAGAGGTGAGGTTTGTCTTTGGAAACAGAGCTGAAGGAACACCAGGTAGGCACACCGGGCTGCTGTCCACTAGTGGAGAAACCTGCACTCTTGTGTCTCCTGCCTTTGACTGGGCACGCGGGGGTGAAAGCGAAAGGAGGTACCTCGGTGAGGAAGCAGGACTCGCGGCGCTCCGCCTGACAGCACTGCTCCCGCATGGCAGCGAACGCCGCCGTGACGGAGGAGAGCTGCTCGGCCGTGATGGACGGCTTGTATTTGATGAGGTTGATGAGCATCCTGCAACAAAGCAAAGCAAAGCAAGCCCAGTGAGACAGGGAAGGAAGCAGGGACGCACGGAAGCACCTCCTGAAGCCCATCCTGCAAAATCAGCCTTTTTTTCTCTCCTTTCTCCAGTCTTACCTATCTTAAACACCACCCCCAGGCAAGCTGACAGCACGAAGCTCTTCTGTGCTTCAGAGCATTAAAAGACAACATTCATTTTTGCAATTCCTCCACTGGGAATGGTTTTACGTTTGGTTTAGGGGTGCCCCTTGGAAAGGTCCAGTGTTGCAAGGGATCACCGTAGCCTAAGCTAATCATCAAGAAGCCAATTGGTGGCAGTGGTGGAGGGAGGGCGGGTTGCTTTCCAGAGAGAAAGTTCTCTCTGACAGAGGCAGGCCAAGGATCCAGAGCTCCTCTGGAACAGAGGTGGTCACTGAGATGAGATCAATACATGGGCTGTCCCATTCTGGCAAACAAGCATTATTCAAGCCATAATGGTAATGCAATATATGAAGTAGCAGCGCCCTGATTTTTCTGGAATCTGTTTGGTGATGTCTTGTGCGGTTCCAGCGAGGCCGGGGCTAGGGGATGAGGGCATTTCTCATCGCAGTGCTTTAAGCTCTGTTATTACAGCCTCCAGCCCCCAGCCTCCCACAGGTGGCTTGACATGAAGGCTTCAGAAAAGGTTAAAATACCACAAATCGGGGGCATCATGCAGCTATCAGAGGCTCAGTGCTACTCTGCTACTGCACTGTTTGTATCTGAACATGAACTCCGTTGCGCTTATACCAATGTAAAGAATGTGCCCACATCTGCCTCTGAGAATTTAAAATTGGATATGGTAATTCTTAAGCAAGATTAAATGTGTGAAAACACTGTCTCTGTTCTATGAAAAGTAAATTTCTTAATGGCCTGTTGACTCAGGCACCCAAATATGTAGTGATCAGTTTTGTAATTCTTGGCTTGATGTCAGTAGGGTGATGATTCCCACTGCTCTGAAAGTGACTTTAATCAGAAGCAAGTAAGTCAATCTGGAATCAGTTAGCCAAGAAACGCAGCGTTAAGAGGGAAGGCAGCAGTAGCTTGGAGCTGGAGTGGGAATGGCTCTGTTTACATGCAGTGAGGAAGAACAAAAGGGAAAGGAGAGCATCACCGGAGGAGAATACAAAACATAGAGGTGACACAGAAAAAGGCAGATCTTACTCCTGCTTCTTGTGCTGTAGCTTTTCCTCTTCGGTTGTACACAAGTCTTCATGGAAAGTGAACAGCCCAGGTGTCAGTGGCAAGGGCACGTAATTCTCATCCATTTCCAGCTTCCCCATGCATGGCCGCCTGAGAGCGTAGGAGCTACTACAGCAGTGACAAACGCTGGGGTTTATAGGGTTGCTTAGGTGTCGTCTGCATATTTCTCCAAGAACAAGATCCAGCTTTATCACAAAGTTAAGAAAAAAAATCACATTATTGTTTCATTTTTCAGAAATCCTTGAAATGCTATTTTTACCAAAGTTAAAAATAATTTAATTTATATTTTGTAATAGAAATAACAGTTTATTTCTCTATTGAATGATGACTTCTTATGAGAGCATCCTATAGAATTGGTCCTTTTAGGAGAGCAGTATAGCCTTAGGCATCTAGAAAGGATTAATTTCTGAGACAAGAGATGATTAATTTCAAAGGGTCAGGGTCAGATCCCCAGCCCTGTGCAAGTGTTAACTCCCTAGTGCTAACCTGTCTCCTTGTCCTCACATGGTGCAATTCCAGCTTTACCTTCAGAGAGGTTGACTCATGCTCAGTGACTGTCCTGCTCTTTTTCCAGCACTTGGGGTTGTTGGAGCCTGATAGCAGCAGGAATAGTGCCAGAGCTTCAGGGAAAAGTAGGATCAAGCTCAGAAAAAAAAAAAAAAAAACTTACATTTTCCTCAGCACAAGGCAGTAGCTTGTCCTGGCTTAACTGGCAGCACTTGGCGCCGATTGTAGTCATCTGCTTGGTGAGTTTTATCAGCTCTGCGGATGTTAGCTGGGGCATCTTCTTGGTGAAGCTCATGAGAAGCCTGAAATGATAATTTCTTGTATAGCCAGGTTTTATTTCCTTTGGGCAGCACTGAGCAATCCACTGCCTTCACACTGGTAAAGCTGCAGCCAAACCCCAAGGAAAACCAGTCATTTGTACAAGGACAGGACTAAGCCCGGTGTTTATAACACATGGGCAAATGTAGCATATTCTGTTTGTGTGAGAGCTCTCCTTTCCTGAGATCTCTTATGAGGTTAAACAAAAACAAATAATGAATGATAACATTCAGGGCCCAACAGTTATTGGGCCCTGTTATGAAAAGTTTCATATATCTTCCCTGTGTTGCTGATTTCCGTGGGAGTGCAGAGAGATTTCCAAGGAGAAAAAATATTTCAAGAGATTTCTCGAAAATCTAGGTAAGCTGAAACAAGTTCACTGTTTTCTTTTCGAACTATGACGCTTAATAGCGTCACCATTGATACAACAGGCAGAAGTGACAAAATAGGCAGAAGAAGCTGCCTGGACTGAAGTTCTTGTAAAGACAGATGTGCCAGGGGATGCAGAAAGCCCTGTATGTCTCTCAGGAAGGACAGCAAAAGCCTCACACTGTGTGTGTGAGTGATTTGTGGGTTTTGCTGAGAGCACTTGCATGCTTCATGCTAGGCATGTGCTCATGAACCCCCCTGCTCATCGGAGCCAAAGTTCCGCTCACGGCTTGTGCCTGCAGGCTGTTGTGCAGGAGCTCCAGCCTGAGCAGAACTTAGGGCTCCTCCAGCCAGGCTTTGCTCCCACTACAGTAATTTTTTTTTTTTTTTTTGAGCTACAGCTGGTAATATTTACATTTGCTGCAGCTAAACGTTTTGCAAAGGGCAAAGAACTGTCTTTTGGCCAATTTTACAGCTTTTAAGTAACATCTTACAACTCAAAACACAGCTAGAAAGTAAGAAAATGATGTTTTAAACAGGGGATTAAACAAGCTGTCACTGCATTGCTTTGTGAGTTGGGATAAGAACAGAACTCATGAGAGAACATGATACTGTATTGAAAAAGGAAAAGATAATCCTAAAATCTATTAATCCTTTGGCCCAACCACTTAGGTGACATCAGTAAGCCTAGCTTTTTTGACAACCACATTTCACCCTAGCCAAAGCTGGTACGGGAATAATGTAAACACGTAAAAAAAAAAAAAAAAAAAGTAGTACTCGTTTTGGAAATAGTAATCTCCTTTCTCCTTGTAGATGTCACAACTTGTCTTCATCACACTTTCCGTCTCATGAATGTGCTTCCTCAGTTCTTCTTCCTGGGGAAAAGGAGTTAACTTGAGGCACTGCTGTACCGGGGGGACGGCAGAATGCCCTTACTGTATCATGAGGCTTTGATAACCCTCACTTCATCCTCCCTGACAGATACCACTCCTCGCTTTCCGCAAAGCCACGTTTGTTTCCCACAAAATCCCAGGTTTGCTTAAGCAGCTGAAGACTATTGGCTCTGCTAGTTTTCCATAGAGGAATCAGTCAGGCCTTTTAATATTTGTTGGGTTTGCTATAAGGATCTGTGGGTTCCAGCTCTAGTGTGGGAGTTCCCCGGCTGGCGCGAAGCAGACCTGCGGTGATCTGCTCGAAACCACCCGCGCGTTGCATCAGCGAGGCAGCACCCACCCCTCTCCTGCAGCACTCGTCTGGAGAACTGGTTTTGCAGCACTTGTCCAGTAAGTCCTCGTATCCTTTACCAATTCTTAAAAGCATCTGAGCGGAAAACTCAGGGTGTCTTCTGGAGTATTCATAGAGAAACCTGTAAAAAGGTGGAGGATGTCAGTGCTAGGAGTTAGAAAAAAAAATAATAAGTGCCGCCAAGAGATTGGGGTGCTCAGTCTGCAGCCTGCTTTCAGGATGGCTCTTTCCGACCTCCTGCCAAACTGGGCAGGATGCAGAAGGCCAGGCTGGGAGCGGGGCTGAGAGGAAGGCTGCGGCTGGAGCCCAGTCCTGCCTGAGCAGTCCTGGCCCCGGCACTGCCCCAGCTGAGGCTTAGGCTGGGCCAGGCAGAGCTCAGGGCTACGTGGGCAGCACGTGTGTGTGTGAGTCTAGCTAGGTGCTGCTGTAGTCGTGTCCAATAACAGACCAGTTGCTCAGTCACTGGAGCACAATTAGCTCTTCTGAAGCAACCACTCTGCACAGCTGCAACATGCCTAAGTGTTAGATGCCCTTTGCATAAATGGAAACGACAGATTTTGGTTCAAGTAAATTCTTTGCCTGTGGCACCTTTTCTACTGCAGCCTGTGGAATCTTTGCCGTGGAGGGTACAGGTAGGATCAAACCTCACAGCGCTAAGGAACTTGGCTAGAACAGAAATGGCCCAACCTGTTTGAATGAAGATGTGAGTCTGACTTACACAAGTGGTTTTGAGTTCCCCCTTTGAACTGAGTCAAAGCTGTATTTTGAGTCCGAGAGCAGAACTGATGAGTCTCATCACTTCTCCTCAGTTTTGTCCCTCGAGTAAGTTGTGCCCTGTTTGTTTTTGTTCCTTGCTCTCTAGGGTTGAGCGGTGTTTGCTAAGATAAACTTCCATGATCCCACCTACCTACGTGCTCACAGAGCAGGCAAGTCTGAGTCTGATGTGCCCAGCTTTAACTGCCCAGCTGGCATCTGCTGAGCCAAATCATGATACAGCAGAACTGCAGAAGAGTAAAAGAGGGCCTGTGTTACCTGGCCAAGTGGTTATCCTTTTCCTGAGCAAAGCGTTCACATACTCCTTTGTCTTCTATAAACTCTCTGACGTGGGGAGACAAATCTGCAGGTTTGTCATCATTTTCTGAATTAATTATACATTCAATTCTTTCAAACAGCGGCTTTTCACAGCAGATTTTAATTTTGCTTGATATACTGTCTTGGTTGGTGCAGATGTAGGTTAGAATCTCTTCCTGCAAAGTAAAGAAATGATGAAGTTTAGGGTAATCTTGTATCACTTCTGCTTCTCTTTTTAAGGGTCATTGTTCTTATCTGCATTTTGCAGATAGAGAAAGCAACGCGGTTTGCTCAAAGCAGTGCAGTACGTGTTTGTCAGAAGAAGAGAAACAGTGATAGGTTCGAGCACAAGATGACCTTTCTGCATCTTATCAGGACTGGAAGTCAAATGGGACAATCAAGTAGATTTTCAGACTGAAGGATTAAACTTGATGCAGCATAAAAAGGGAAAAAAATGCAAGAGAGCAAGAAAAAAATGCATTCAATTTCTGCAAATGTGAAAACATTAACTGTGTGTTACCTTATCATGCATACACTGCAGCATGTCTCCACGACAGCAGTCCTTGTGTATGTTGGTGATGTCCAGTACAAGCTTGCTAATGGTAACAAAATCAGCCCGAGGGAATTTTTGGCTTATCTGAGCAAGCTTCCTAAAAAGAATCAAGATAAGAATTATTTATACGCTCACAATGTGAAACTGGAGTGTTTTGCTTTGGAGACTGGTAAACAGTCTCTCCCTGCTTTCCTGTAGGTTGATAATACAAGAGCTGACGTGCAGAGCCACCTAAGGATCCTAAGTGGAATGAATCTGCCCTGTTTCTTTCTCCCACCTCGCACTTAACAGAACCAGGAGAAACCTGGGGTCAGAACTGAGAAAAAGAGCTGGGTAACTGCTCAAAGACCCTCTAACTTTCATCACAGAGGACTGGGTTCTTTTCAAATTTTTCTTACGTTTCTGGAGGCTAAGGGCAGTTTGGAAGGAAACAGTGACTCAAGTCATGCTTGAGTTCCTGTTCTTAAATCTGCATTCCTTGTTAGATAATGCTGTTGGTGATCTGAACTGACGTGAAGAATATGCACAGCTGTTGTACCGGGGCAGATGTGGATCCACCCTTTATTTCACAGCACAAAATGTTCCTGCAGGAGCTCCGTGAATAAGGAGCACCCCTAGGAAGGCTTTGCAGCCTGGCAGTCAGGGAGGCTGTTGTGCAGCCAACACAAACAAAGTGAAGCCTCTTCTCATACAGGTGGGGTTGGGAGACTCACAGCGCCTTTACAGTCCTTTCTCCAAACTTCTTTAAGATTCCACATGTGTGTTCCTGCTTCAGGCCCTCTTCTTTTATTGGCTTCATCACCTTTGGTATCTGGTAGAAAGAAGATGCAAACCATTAAAATAAAATAAGAGGGAAGACAATGCTTCATGGCAAAATCACTACATCGATTGTTTTTTAGAGAGATTTTTAGTAGGAAAAAAAAATGTTTATTGGCCAGTAAAGCAGAAAAAAAATCTGTTGTCCTTTGTACTCATTCAGCAGCATTTATAGAAGAAGCATAATGTGAAAAGAAAATGAGCACCCCTTTGGAACCCCTTTGGAACCCCTTTGGAGTTTTATGTTTGTAAGGTGAGAAACCTTCACCGGGGAGCCACGCGCATTTGCATTGCTATCAGATAAGATTAAACTAGTTTAGTATTTTAATATATTGTGGCTAGGCCAAACTGCATAAAAGGCATATTTAGCTGTTCAGCAAGGAAAGGCTCCCTTGCGAGAGGCAGGTTTCTCCAAATGACAGACACTGGCTACATGTGGGACATGTTTCTGCGGGGCAGTTATTGGCCAGGGAGTGCTATAAGCAAGAAACCCATCAGACTTCTGCAATCTACACAGCACGGCTTTCTCCTTGCAACAACCCGGGGGCAGGCAGCAAAGACAGAGTGGGAAGTGATGGCCTTGTGGGGGTATGAGGACTGCAGTGCCCAGCCACGCTACGCCTGCCCAACCGCCTCAAGGAAGGCGTTTTCTTTTAACTCTATGGGAGCTATGAGTCAAGAGAGTGTTTAGGTGTCGTTTCTGCTTGTCCTTAACATGCTGTGTTTTGGGTTTGGATGGCTGAAGGAGAGCTGGCTGCCGGTAGCTCTGCTTCTGCATTTGTTTCTCTCAATGAAAGCCTCTGGTTGCACACTATGTAAACTCTACGTGTGCAGTAAGTAATACCTGTCTGCGAAAGCATTCGTCCAGGCTGTGCGTGGGGTCGTCGGCACCCGTGCAGCAGTTTCTCATCATCTCACTGTACTGCATGGCCGCAGAAAGGATTGTGGGGGCGTAGAGGAAAGGATGGCGCCGGGAAATCTCATAGATAAAGCTGAAACATGAAGATGAACATCTTTACCTTAAACATCTTTGTCATTTGGAACTATATGCAACACAGGGGTGACAGGGAAGGATTCATGTAACGACAACTACAGATGGATAAACTATGTTAATGCCCCTGTGTTGGGAAGAGAAGTAAGGATGAGTTTGCAGAGAATTTAATATTTACCTTTTGGATTTTTTTTGTGTTTGTTTTCTCTAGGCAGCTAAACATCACGTTTAAACAACAGATCTATAATTTATTTACTTACTATCCTGTTAATGAATGTTGATGCTGTGAATAATTTTTGCAGGCAGCTTCAGCGTTTGGCCTTTCAAAAGGAGAAATGAATCCTCTTGTTGAGTTTTTATGGGAGAGGAAGCAGTCGTTTCTTTCAGAGCCTTTTTTAGCACAGCAGTCAGTAACCCTGGGAAGATTTTCCTCCTGGCATATCGTATCAAGGAAAATACTCTCCTGTGAGAAATTAAAAAACATATAGAGCCTTGTGAAGATTCCACTTCATTCTTGCAAGCCCTCTGTGGAAAGTATTTCACACAACAAGCTCTTATCTGCATAAACTTAGAGGTTCTCTATTTTTATTGCCTTTTGATCTGATTGCAGTGAATATCAAACTGACCTGTAAAACACACAAATGTTGATTTCTCAAACTTGAATGCCTTTTTATGCCAAGCAGGGCTTTGAAATGGGCTGTCACAGGCACTGTGCACCTCCCACTGTACTTCCTTACAATAATCCGACCCTTGATAACAACTATGATGATTGTTGGGTTTGTATTCTGCAGCTGCCGGGGCAGCAGGATCTGCCAAGATAGCAGGGAGATCCTCTCCAGAGGATCTTCAAGATCTTACTCTCAAGAAGGAGAGGGCTGGTGAGATGGAACAGGCATCCTCAAGGAAGTCACGTCACAGTAACCTTCTCCCCTTGGGAAAAACACCTACAGGGCTCTGAAGTTACAAGCCCCTGGTGCAAGTCTTTGCCTCAACGGGAGTACGAAGGTGCTTACCAAGGGCTCCAGGCAATGCGGGCTGCCCTGGCCTCCGGCAGCGCACCTTCTGGCAAGCGCTGTGACGCCCTCCGTCATTTTCACCGCATTGCCAAAAGTGCTTTCTTGCACGTACTGAGCGAACATGACCATGGCGCTGCAAGGAGAACACATGGTGTTACGTTCACCGCTGAGCGCCCCACGCAGCCCCTGAGCGAGGCCCAACACCGTGCGAGCGTTCGCTAGCACCAAACCTGCAAGCAGAGTCTTTATCTGGGCAACTCACATGGCTTTAAAATTGTTCTCCTGCAGCTGAGAAAAGCGTTGGCCAATGGTGGCTTTTGCCTCTGAAATAAAAGAGAATGGGTTTTTGAATGAAAAAAAAAGGCTTCTTTAAAGAAAAAAAAATCATTTTTGGTGCTGGAATCTCAAAGAAGGACAGTTTAGGAGCTTATCAGCTCCTTTGAGGATGCAAGGCGCAATCATTGTACAAGCAGCCTAGATAACACCTTTTAACCTCGCCTTAGCCACTTAAAGGTTACTTCATCACTGGTTGGGCATGGATGAGAGATTCTGGTTTTGGAAAACATGGGCTAAATTCAGGACTACAAGGGTAGGCAAAGCACCAGCAAATTAATGGAGATGCAGCTTTCTGGGCATGCTGTCAATGGGCCCAGAGGGGAAAAAAAGGGGAGGTCTAATTTATCTGAATATCATGTGCAAATATTTTTTCTTAGCCAGCGGGCTTTTTCTACTGGCTAAACTTACTCTCAGGGAAATTTTAAGTTCCTCATTTGTCAGAGACTCTTCCTAAGGATTAATTCTATTGGAAGGGGAGTGCTCCCAAAACAGAAGGGTGTCCTGTCACGGCCCTGGGGTAGCACTGAGATCCCTAAAAAGGGGCCAAAAAATGAAGACATAAACTCTGTTACGCAGAGGTGTAAAATGAGACGATGCCAAACATCAGCATCTGCTGCATTTTATGCTGCTGGGCCATTCAACACACCTGGAAAGATGCAAAAACATCTGACTTTTTGACAAAAAAAAAAAAAAAAAAAAGTAACATAAAACAATTCTCTTAACCCTGCACCAAAAACCTGGGGAGGTTTTTGGTGGTTTCATGCTTGGCATTTAGCTCTGGTAGCTCAGTGAGAAGTGTGCTCATCGAAGGCTTCTTCAGCGACCAGCGAAGGGCACGGGTTTCTCCAACGCACAACCCGTCGCAATAGCCAACAAGGCCTGTCTGCAACCAGCACCCCCCGCCTGTGGGTTCTCTTTCTCTCTCCCCCATGAGCCTAGAAAAACTGCAATCAGAATTTACCTTGGTAGCTTTGGAATACCAGAAACTGTGGCATAACTACATCCCTGTGGATTAGAATTTATCCCTTAACTAAGCACTTGTTGCATGGACTTATATAACATTAAGAAGCAAAACATCTAAGCTGGATCACATAAAAAACTAATACAGGGGTAATTTTGTGTTTACCTACAACTCACAAAGAAAACACAAACATACAACTGGTAGTGTTAAAACGAGATTCAAAATAATGACATGCAAGGAGTTGCAGTCATCGGCCTTACGTGAAAGAAAAGTGTAAAATATGAGATATATTCTTACCTACATCCCGATAACTTCTGGGCAGGCCTTTGGTTGCAGTAAAACTTCCTAATAAAATAAAACAAATAATTATTTTCCAATTCATAATGTCAGATTTCTGCAGGGGCCTGAGCTGGGCTTGGTTTGTCTGTGAAAGGCAGAAAGACTCAAGAGGTGAGAGTTTCTTTTATACTCCCCCGAGCAGTTTTTGGTTAATCAAAACCCTTTGGCTGACATATGCAGGATGAGACCTTTCGGAGTATTCCTACAATGGTTAAACCCCATGATGTCATTTCTTCAGTGTGATGCTACTGGTTGCAAAAAAAGGGACCTTGTAGAATCTTTTCTTTTTTCCACAAAATTTAGACAAATAGACATTTTCAACTTATCGCACTTCAAACATGAAGTTAAACATTTGTGTGCTCTTTATCGTGCATATAAATCCCTTTTACTTACACATTTGTTCAAAGGTGGACACTACAGGAGGAGCCTCAGTAACACACTGTTGACTGAAGATCCCAGGTTCAGATGCTAACCCGAGATTTTGGCATCTCTTCTTGCTGAACAAGCTCTCTCCTGATCCCAGCTGCTAAATGTCCTAGTGCAAAAGCTGCCTAGTTACCCTATTTTCATCATTAATAGCATCAAAATGTTTCTGCAATTTGGAAATAAAATAAATTCAAAAGAGTAGAACGAAGGGGAAAAATCAAGTTAATATTCAAGTTAATAACACAGGTAATTTTTGTGATCTTTTTAAATGATCTACAGCACTATTTCAATTTTAGGCAATAGAGTGGTTTCAAAAAGCAGCCTATCCTTGTAGCAAAGAGATGGGTATGCAAGGATATGTGTCTTAAATCCAATGGGAGGGACAAAGTCAAAGGATTTTGTTCCTTTAGCCTGGAAGTATTCCTTGTTCTGAGGTGAAAGAAACTGCTTCAAGTCATTCATAATTGTGACAGATTGTATCGAGAGGAAAGCAGATTCTGCGTGAAGATGGGTATTTCTCAGAGCAGGGGACCTGAAATGTAAGGCGAAACCACATCTGTCTAGGAAGACACTGACAAGCTCTGTTACACTGCAAAATAGATTTATCTGAGTGAAAGAAAGATGCCTCTGATCTGGAAGTCACTGAGCATATTTCTAAATAAGTCCTTGTCATCAAGCCAACAGGAGTGGCTGTGTTTTTCAGAGATTACTTAAGTGCAATATGTTGTCCTAAGTATTTTAGGAACCTGTACATGGCGGTCCGTAGCCACGTTAAAGCCAATTGTAGATTTAATTCCTCCGCTCTCCTTTTCCATGCTCAGCTCTGGTCTAGCTCTCCCTCAAAACCCTGGCTGCTGCTGGACATCAGACTGCCTGTTTGCAGTGACGCTGTCAGTCACAGGCGGGAAGGGAAGGATAGTATTGGCGGGATAGGATATTGGCAGGGTAGGACTGATCTGGAAGGAAAGAGCGTGGCGAGCACGGGAAACGCGCTCCAGCACGGCGCGCAGCTCTGCGTTAGGAGTCTCTGTCGCTCTTCTCCCTGTGCAGTGCAGAACCCGTGCTGATCTCCCCAGCCCTACACCTACCGCGGGCGCTGCTGTCTCCAGCTGTTCCCCTCTTAGAAGGGGCCTTGCAAGCTCCAGCCAGAGCCCCAGGCAGGTGCTGGAATCCCGCTCAGCTGTGGGCAGGTGGGAGGGACCTTCAGCAGACCCAGAAAAGGCAGCAGGTCTGATGGGGGCAGCTCTTGCTCCTCGTGCCTTCACCCCAGAAGAGGTGGATTAAATAGGTTTTGGGGGCAGTTTTTCTTTCTTGCTTCTCTTCACCCTTTCTGAGAGGTCCTTGTGTCTTAAACTGAACCTTGGTTGTGATAGACTTGAGTCAGTGATTGTAATTCCCAAAGTGCAGCCAGGCTTGTCCAAAGCTAAGGAGGGATTTTGGGGTTTGCTGGTGTTCATCTGACTTCTGGTGTGAATTTATCTTTTTTCTTGGGCTGGTTTCTTTGTGCTTGTATCCATACTTCTATTCTTTAGTCCTCCAAGCCCAAAATGGTGTCTTCTGGTAACAGAAGCATAGTATTACATTACATCTGCCTTACTGCACCGTGAGTTTCATTTCTATTAGACCCTGAACATCTACTCTGAATTTAATAATAATGTTCAAAAGAGGTTCATACAAGTGGGGGAATTCAGGTTCTCCCCAGGTAGTGACAAGGTCTCAAAGCTCTGTGCTTTGCTGATAAGATTTGGGGAGTGCTTTTCCCATCAGTAGTTTTAGTTGCTGTTAGGGATGTGCGGTGCTAAGATGCATATTGGCGCTCTCCAACCAATCTTGGCAGGGGGAAAAAACAGGAAACAAAAAACAAGAATCAGCAAGAAGACTTCCATTATACTCATATTCATATGTGCACAAAAAATATAAAAGGAAGCACAGTAGGTTTTATTTGAATGTATATTTTTCTATTTAGAAATGTGATCAGATTATATTCAAAAAAAAAAAAAAAAAAAAAAAGGCAGCTTCCAACCAAATATTCCTGTGGAAGGGAGAACTGCTGTCATGTTTTCTATCATTGCAGACAGGCAGAATCTAGGCCAGTTATTTTCCACTCTGCACCTCTTTGGCTGGTCAGCTGAGGAGAGGGCTGGAGAATTTCACACAGCAATGTGAGTCAGCATTCCCTTATGGTTTACAGATGTCAACATGTAATAAAATTTTTTGTTTGTTTGTTGTTTGGAGTGGGGTTGGGCAGTAAATTAACCTGGTAATTTTGGTGAATTACCATGTTTTTGGAAAAACATTCCTTGGAAGTGAGACATTGTTTTTAATGTAAATAGCTGAAGATGGAGACCTAGGATGTTTTCTGTCTAAGAAGACAAGAAACCTGGCGGGGGGGGGGGGGGGGGGGGGGG
>JAWLRI010000274.1:3647432-3686896 GCA_034781795.1 Crypturellus tataupa
GGGGGGAAGTGAATAGAAGAGGGAGAAAAAAATAAAATGAATTTAAAATTTGATAATGAGAAAACTGGCAAGTCAATCATATAATTAGTTGTAACTTCTGTGAATGTATTTCTCTACGTAGCTGCACAGGTATCAACCCCTTGCTCCTCGGACCGCTAATCTGCACAGCCAAGAAAGACAAGGCTGAGGTCGTGGCCTGGGCAGAAGTGTCTGTTGTAACCAATGCACTTTATAGTCTTGGTCTGTGTTTCATTGCTTATGCTCCTTATTCAGACTTACTGTTCTATACTGTTCCAGACATACGGTTCCTTATTCACACTTGCTGTACTGTTACTTATTTTTCAGACTTGCTGTACTGTAACTTGTGGGAGTACAATTTTGCTGCTCATGAAAGCTCTATCCAGGTTACATTTGTTTTTTTGTTTGACTTTACTAGTCTAATGTGTTCGGTAAAGCCTCAGGTGCCCATCCTTATCACGTACCTATTATGACTTCTGTTCCAAAAGAAAGGGAAGAAAGCACAAAAGATGATCAGAAGAGAGTGGAACTTGAGTGCTCCCTGGTGCTGTTCTTCATTCCTTCCTGGAAATAACTGCTTCCAGAGACAATCTCTTTCTTCTTGCACTCTGGGAAACTAAGGGAAGGTCCAACAGATGACTTCTGCGTTACCTTATACCCCTTCCTGCTCTACTGCAGACTGAGTCTAGGACTTTCAGGGCGGACCTGAAAGTCCTAGATTCCCACCTGTCTTTATCTCTTTATTCATCAAGAGGCTAAAGCTAAGCTGAAATGATCACAGAATGGCCTTAGAAACCATGATTCATAGGGGCTTCATTTTGTATGCTGAGGAGATGCAGACCGTTTGGAGCCTTGCTGATGCATGTGGAAAAGCCTGTTGGATCTCTGCAGCATCTGCCCTGCATTTTGGACTTGTTTTTCGGTTTTGGTCTGCTTCAGAGCTTACTGAAGAAAGCAGAAAGTTTTTCCTAGTAACATTAACAGATTAAGAGAAATTACCACAGTTTGGCAATTAACACTCTGATTAACACTGAAACCATACTTGAAAACTTAAGGGATGTTATAGGACACACTGCACAAAATGTCCTTACCTGTATCTTCAACAAGTGTTTTCTGATGTATATAAAAAACCTGAAAGTGGAGGGGAAAAAAGGGGGAGGAAAATTGTTTACTTTATAGCTGCAGGCTATTTAACACAGAAATTACATGACCATGCTGCAAGGTGTGATGGTCAAGAAGTGCTTTTTTCAGCCCATGGAAAGGACTAACTCTATCAAAATAATTTGTGAGCGTCTCTTTAACTTGGAGATGATTTCCAGACTGGGAATGTTTAAGCCAAAATGTGTGCCTTAGCCTACTTCCTTCTAGTATTTGTAATCTAGACCTCTCTGCTTTTTTAAAGGGCTTGTGGATTAATGGTTTATCCAGTATGTGGAGAAGTATAACATTTTTCATGAGAAATATGGAATTTTTGACCTAGCATTGGCATGTTTTCTGGCTTCCTAGTCTTGCCTCTCCTTGACCAATACTTTTAGAATGATAGTCGTGCTGGTGTAGCAGACAAAACTGTATTTAGCTACAATGAGGTCTGTTCAGCTTCTCTTATCTTCAGGGAATGGAGAAAAAAAAAAAATCTGTATAATACCTAATTTTCCCTCCCTTTTTAGCCACACCTTAGGTGCTTTGCATGGCCTCCCTGTGCTTGTTTCTGAGGGTGTTGTGCTGCGGGGGTATAAATGTGTCAGCACAAAGAGATGGGCTCAACTCCTGCAGTACAGGTGGGAGCACGCCCAGGCCATGCACGCCTACATGCTGCCAAAAAACTGGCATTAAGTGTCTCTGTCCTTCAGTTCCTCTGAGCTATTTGGCTGGCAATTAGAAAAGCTTCATTCACCGCTTCTTTAGCAATGTTTTTGTCCCTGCCCTTTGTGTTTGGGCTTGTAAAGACATATTTGGTACTTGTATTGTGTCAGAGTGACATAGCACAGGAAAATGCACAGTTTTGAACCTGAAAGGTTATTTTGTCACCTTCGTGACATGAGGACTGAGTTGTAACTTAGCTGCTATTCCCCTATCATACTCCCCACAAACACACTCCCCTCCAGGAGGCCGTTAAGAGCAAAATACTCTCTTCTATAGAGCAGAAAAGTAGAACTCTAGTAACTCTGCAAGTTCTGGCTCACCTCTGAGGAAACCTTCTCTAGCCATCATTTTTGGTAGTCAAAGATATCACAAAATAAATATACATCTTAGAAGTGGAGGACAGTCACCTCTGGTCAGGGCTCAAATCCCAGTGTAGTTCAAGTGGTGGTAGTGGTGCTTGTAAAGTCTCGTCAATGAAACTCTGTTTTTGCTCTGCAGGACTATTCCTTCATGCAAAATGGGATGAACACACTGGAAGAAACCTTATTGTGCCTTAGGTGAGGATCTTCCCTAGGAGCGGTTCTTCTCACTTAGTTGCACTGAGTAACTTCCTAGGTTCTGGGCTTCATTAGTCATCGCCTTTGGGGAAGAGAGAAGCAAGCATGAATCCTGGGTGGATTGTGGGTGTCAGGAGGGATCTGTGGCCCAATATTGAGTGTGAAAGCTTTAAGGAAATGCTGTTTCTATTGTGGCTGTTGAATAGTAAAGCAAAACACTTTTAATGGCAAACAAAGTGGGTGTGTTAGTGAAGTATGAGTAGGGAAGACAAACTTACAACACCT
Organism: Crypturellus tataupa; assembly: GCA_034781795.1. Lineage (NCBI taxonomy): Eukaryota > Metazoa > Chordata > Aves > Tinamiformes > Tinamidae > Crypturellus > Crypturellus tataupa. The sequence continues at coordinate 3,650,156 of JAWLRI010000274.1, forward strand.
GGAGGGTAGGAAGCAAGCAATTCTTCCAGTTAAAACCTTTTTCTTTTTTCCTTCTCCTCCTTAACTTCCTAAGCAAAACCCTCCTGCTTTTATTTATGCTCCAAAATGCTGGACGGAGGTGGCTTCATCTGAACTGGTGCAACAAAGTGCAAAGGCTGCAGTTTACAATTCGTCCTTGTCTTATCGGGCACCTGTAGGAGCGATGGTCTGGCCTAGGGAAACACCATTGCCGTGTGTCAAAACAAGTTATCTTAACACAACACAGTCACAGTTATCTTAGTACAACACAAACTTTGGTTGCACTGACCTGCTTACGTGGCTTTATAGGTGAGGGAGGAACTTGCTATAGCTGCCCTTAGGCTACAAAGCAAAATACCTGCCCTTGCCAGAGGGCCCCAGTTGGTGAAAGACGTTTCTCCAAAGATATTGAGCGTTGCACTCCAGACCTACTGGAATCATAGGTTGCAATGTCCAATTCCTCTTGGACTCCTGGAGTATTTTTTTTCTGAGATTTTTTTTCCTTCTTGCAGAGTCTTTCTGCCATCAGGTTGGTTTTTAATGCTGGTCGCATCTGGCCTGCCCCTTTCAGTGAGTGCACAGAGCAGGCACTGCTGTCCCGTGCACGTTTCTGCTCGAAGCCGGGCTCTCTGCTAGTTCTGTTTGCTTTCTGAGAGAGATGGGGACTTGCCTTTATTGAAGAGCAGCTATTCAGGTCTTCAACCTGTAAATGGAAGCTTTCTTTGCCTTCTTCCACTCTGCCAGACTTTATTAAACGACTTTTTGAGGGACTTCTTCCAGCTAAGGAGCATGTTTCTCAGTGGCATTTTACCCTGAGCTCCCTTTTTTTTTTTTTTTTTTTTTTCCTCCTTCTCTTCAACAAGCCGACACTGCAATGAGCCAGTGACACTTAGCACTTCCTCGTCTTTTTCTGGCAGCCACAAGAATACATTTGAATAAATAGTTTTTAAGAAGAGACTTGAAACTTGGATAAATAGACATTTTGGATTTAAAGCTTGTCCTTGATAAAAACATTTCTGAATTTACTTTTTGGTGTTCGTGTACATCTTGTTTTCTGTACCCCTACGCACGATTCTCGGCTTTACGGTGGTAGATGTCATTAAAGTTGCTCCTAACGTTCACAGGGGTTTCATGTACATCTATCCAGCAGAAATACACGCAAGAGAAGAGTTATAGGCATCTAAGATGGCCTAATTCCTTAACATGAGTCAGTGGAACTAGTCACGATCTCTGTAGTTGGTTCACAAACCCTACAGATATTCTGCAAAGAAGGGAAAGCCAAGAGGAAGGAGGCAGTGACTTCTGCCATGTCTGCCTTTATTTCAAGCAGAGGTTTCCAACATTTCTTCCTATTATCAAAATGTTGCTACATATTGCTACATAGGCTTATTGCTGGTCATCAGAAAGACAATATACAATTCTAGAGAAACTGATTTCCAAAACTGATTACAGGAAAATGTTATAAACATCATCTCTTTATCTCTTGCTTCAGTGTGGAAGGAGGGGCACTTATATATTCACAATGGTATTTTCAGTTAAGATATTCAGTGAGATCTGCTTCTGCCAGACTACAAACTGCAGTGTAGCCAGCTGAGATACTAGCACTGTAAGAAGCTCTGCTCTCCCTGCATTTTGGTATTCTGTGCTAACAACTGTATCTTTCAATTGTGATTATCTTTATTGGCCTGTGGAAAATTTTTAAAAAGTGGATGTTCCGACAAATCCTCAAAAGAAAAAACAACAAAAAAAAAACAGAAGTTCATTCATCAGTTGTAAAGTGAATAAATTACACTAATTAAATTCCATATTTTGAGTGAATTGTTGCTACTGGAGACTTTTGTTTCAAGGACCATCTGCAGAGTTGCTGAAATTGGGCTGGAAGGCTTGGCTTTGCTCAGAATAACTGTAGCTAGGTTAGTCTGAGACATTTTCCTGGTGAGATGGATCAGATTTTTGGAAAATCATAATACTGAAGTGATGGTTCAAATGTGAAGAATGTGTGTGTTTGATTTTCGGTGAACGGCTAAGCCAGCCCAAGCATTTCAGTGAAAAGAGGTATGCCCAAAGCCCAGCTAACAAGTGCATTTTCTTAACAATAAAAGTGGCAGCCAGAGAGTTGCAACTTGAAGTGGGATGTTCTTTCCATTCAGGCTGCTGAAATCTTATACCATGTACTGAGACACAGATGTGTCCTGGAAACTCAGCTCAACATCATACTAGTTAGGCACTCGTTCAACCTCTCCACAAGGACAGCTTCAGTTGTACAAACACAAAGATATATTTACTACTTTATGTTTAAGGATGCTTATAGAGAAATACTTATGCTTTGAGCAATTCAGCTTCTCCGTGCACAGCTGAGTTCAGGATTTATCATTAGAAATTCTTGTATCTCTTGAATGGGATTTTTCAACTTGCATTTCTGAAAGGAAATGAAATAATTTAGCAACATGTTCAGCTGATATTTTTTGCTGAGGAAAAGCTGTTCACAATACAAGTTCACATTACTCACCAAATAATTATCTTACCAAACTTCTTATGGTGCAGAACAGCTATGACCCTGTTGGTTTTTCAGCTGAAAATCCTACAAAGTTTCATGATCTTGCATGGTAGACAAAGACTACTGGTGGACTGGGTGGGAAACAGAGGTACAGAGTGCCTTATTTCACAAATAGGTGGATTAAATTTATTCTAGAACTCAGCCTTGCTTCTGCTTACAATAAGCAGTTTGGTTTTACTTCTAGCAGTCACTTGGTCTGAGTTTGGAAGCTGTCTTGAACCTCAGGATCTGAGCTCAAAGTTGGGTCCTATCCTTGTCAGCAGCATCGCTGAGCAAAAGAACTCAGTCCTGAGGAAATGTAACACATAACTGTGACATAGGGTGATTGGAAGATCAAAATGTTCAGCCACAAGAAGACTTGTGATTTCTTCACTTAATTTTTCCACTATGTGGACCTGTATCTCTGAATGTTTCATTCAGAGCATGCTTTTACAGTTTGCAGAATATTGGCCGTTTGTGAAACCCAGAATTCATGATGAGTTTCAAGGCCAAGAAAAGTACCCAAATGAAATGTGATAGTATAGTAAGACTCTAATCAAAAATATCATCCATTCTGATGTACTAGACCTGTTTTTCTGTGTTGATCGACTAGGAAGTGCTTTAGTGACATGGAACTCCTAAATTTCTCTATGAGGAAGTTTCTGAAATGAAGGGCAGGATATAGACTGTAGGATTCTCAAAGACATTCTGTAAAGTAAAAGTTCTTTAAAAAGAACTGAAGATGTAAATAGAAATGGCTAAAACTAGATCTGTATGCAACTTCTTCACAGATAAAGAAATACTTGAGTTTTGGCTGATGTAAAACTATCTTTTTCTCTCTTTAAGGGCAAGTTGCTTGTCACCTTATTCAGATGGAACAGTTCTTTTGAACATTCTTTTACTATATAAATAAAATTGTTGAAGTAAAAGAGGAAAATGTTCCTGTAATTGAGTCAGGATCGTAAAATCTGACTAACCTGCTTGTGTTTATATTTATTGGTGAGTGGGATACGTACATACTTTACAGAGCAAGAAATACAAGAGAAAGAAAGTAATGGACTGCCTATGGTGTCCATAAATGTGCTGCTAGAGCAGCTCTCTAGGGAATACTGATAGTGATCAGAAGACCAGGACAAATGCGGATTTATAAAGCTTTTATTTACTATTCATTTTTTTTCAAAGTAATAGGATTGAAAAGTTTCTGAAAAAGCATGTGGTTTGACAAAACTCTGAAGATTTAGGAAACAGCCATTCAATACCAGGGACAAAAGGGGAGGAGAAGTTGCACAGAAACACTTTATCTTCTTATTTTCCCCACCGGCAACCTATATGGGAGAAATAAAAATAATTATTTGGTAAAATGTAGCATACTGCTAGGGCTGCATTTTTCTGTCTGCTATATCATTATACGCGGATGGTAAACTGTGTATTAGAAAAGGCAAACACCCAGTGGTTCAAGGAAACAGGATAATTATTTGTTCTGAAATAATTATCTGCAAAGGTGGTTAGGAAATGATAGATAGGTGTTCCAATATATGCATAGTATTGCTGTTACCTACTGTGTATTAAGCTCCAATTCCTAGTATGGCTCTGCTCTGGACTATTAGGTTTGCACCCTGGAAAAACAATACAAGCAGTTGTGAGGGAAATGAATCAAAGAGAGTAAATCATATAGTGCCTGAGTATAAACCTCGAAGTAATAATATAAAGTAATATAAAGTAATTTTTTTAGAGTGAGTATTAAGTACGTGGTTCCAAGGTCTTTCTAATATACTTACCCATGTAATAGTGGGGTTATAAATGAAGTCAATAGATAAGCAGCTTATGATATTGCAAATACAGAATCTTCAGTATTTAAAATGATAATGCTTGCTCTTTGCAAACTGACAATTAAACTTGTTGTAAGTGCTTGGAGCCTGTTAAGCAATATGGCTATAGATGAGCCCTTCCTGAGATTATTTTACTAAAGAGCAAATGCTAAATGAATGAACGTGTTTGTAGCTAACTGGTTTGAAGAAAACGGAATAACTGTTCACAGGACATAATCAGATACACTTGATCTGCCCATATATCTATACTTGTTAGAACTCTGATAATTTACTCAGATGCACTCTCTACTGAGAATTCTTAGTGTCCTAGAAGAATCTGTACCCCAAAAGGAAGTTCATGTGTATTAAAGATTTAGCTTCAGTTCTTAACATTCCTGTTTTTCAACTACAGTTTGTAGACTCTCCATCCTCAGAGATGCTCAAAACTCTCCTGGAGAAGTCTCTGAGCAATGTCCTCTAACCTAGAACTCAGTCCTACATTGAACAAAGGATGGGTCTAGAAGACCTCCAGAATCACTTCCACATGAAATTATTCCATGACCACAATCTGTGTGTAAATCAAGATATACGTTATGTTCTAGAGGCAAATTTATTGCAAGGGCACATGGGCAAGCAGCCATTGCAGTCTGAATAACCATTTCATGCATGGATTCCTGTTGATCAACCTGTATACTTTTTTTTTTAATAAGGAAGAGAAGAAATACCTCTTCTCCAAAGCATGTCTCAACGTCTGATTGCTTGCAGCACTTATCTACCATGGCAGTGAAACCATCAGAAATTGTCTTTATTTGTTCTTCTGTCATCTGGGGTTTGCGCTTGATGAGGTTGATAAGCAATCTGAAAAAAAAAAGCCATAATATGCAATTAATGCTCCCTGCTGTAATTTGATTTTCCAGTTCATAATATCCACTAATATCTGCAGAAACGGATAATTTCTGAGACTTTCTGTCATGCCCAGAGGAGCCTACATTGATCTATGACTTCAAACTCCCTGTCCTCCAGAATCATCTCTTCCTTTTTTTTTTTTTCTTTTTCTCTCCTTTTCTTTCTTTTTCTTCTCTCTGCAGTTAAAGATGAAAACATTACCAAACCAGTCTGAATGGTGACTTAAGCACACTGGCTGTGGGTCTCTATAAACCTGGTTAGCTAGGGAGTAGATTTCACTGGGAGAAAATGTCTTCTTTTGCCTCTCTTCAACTACATGATGTCATGCCCTGGCAAGTTCAATACAAACACATATTTTGTCCAGTATTCCCTCTCTCCAGTGAAGTTCCTGAACAAAAGAGTTCATGTAATTTACCTCCTGTCCCCCCAAGAAGAGTTACATTGCAGGATTTTTCTACACTTTTTTTTTTTTTTTTAAAATCTTACTTCATCTGTCCATCTTCCTTTTCAGCGGGAGTAGCAGAGCACAATTTTTCATCAAAGCTGAACATATCAGGATTAAATGGTGGAGGCACATATTTTTCATCCGTTCCCATGGCAGTGAAGCATGGTCTCCTGTGAGAATAGGAGTCGCTGCAGCAGTGTGTAACTTGGTCATTTACAGGTGTAGCCTCCTGTCTCCTGCACATATCCTCAATCACAATGCTCAGCTGAGAAAAGAAAGCAAGGACAAACACAAGTTAGGCCTACAGTAATAGAAGGAATCTGTAATGCTTGTGTAATTACAAGTGGGAGCTCTCAGATCTAAACGTGGACTTTACTTGATTTATAATTTACTTGATATATATTGCTAGTTCTATGAACAATTTGACCATTATGCTAAATTCAGTAAGTACAGTTTTCTTGTCAGAAACTGTTTAGCTTTCCTAATGCAAGTTTCCATTGACCTAATCAAAGTGACTTCTGCTTTTTGCGGGGAGAATAAATTTAGCTACAACTTTCACAAGCTAGAGAGAACTATTTGGGTTCTCCTATCCATTAAAAATTAACAGCATTCAAATTCTCTTATGTGGACACTTAATTTGGGATTCATAGGCAAAATCATTTTATCTTTGTCATTGTATGAAAATATAACATTTTTGAGAACAAAAAAGGTAGGAGTAGGGAGAATTAATGAATCCACTCACATATCCCTCGGAACAAGGCAGGCGTTCGCCTTCAGGAAGTTTGCAGCACTTAGCACCAACAGCTGTCATTTTCTTTCCCATTTCAAGCAAGGTATCAGTTGATACCTGAGGCATTTTCTTAGTGTAGCGGATTAGGATTCTGGAAAAAAAAAATCCAAAAGATAGTTTGCGTCTGAAGAATATTTTCTGAACTGAATCACTGAGATAGAGCAGTGAAGTGAAAATAGAAGCAAAGTCTGAATAGATCTACGGAAAGCAGGTATGGAACTGCCCTTGAGAATGCTTACTGGAAATACTTACGCTTTGAGGAAGTCTGGTTCACCATGGGCAGCAAGAAGATCACAGTTTACCTTCACAACTTCCTCAGTTTCTTTAATATGTTTTTTCAGTTCTTCTTCCTGCAAATTAGTATCAAATTTAACAGTGACATTACATCAGGACATCCTAGTCACAGTCATAGCAATACACCTCTTGGTCTCTTCTAAACCTCATTAGCTGTTAGATAACCATTTTAACAAGTAGAATAATTCTTTCAGCTGAGAATCTTAAAATGTTTTGATCTTCCCCACATCCTATAAACTGAGCAAGTCCTTCCAGGGTGCAAGCAGAAAACTAAGAGGTGAGGTTTGTGTTGCTGATATTTAGATGAATTAGGTGTGTAGCCTAAGCCTGCATCACCTTGGCATGCCATACTCAGTACCTCAGATCTGGCCACATAGGCTCCCACCATAGTCAGTTAACAGGTATTTAACAGTAACAGTATATGCAGTGGAGCCTGCAGAATAATTCAGTTAACCAGCCGTTAGTCTTTGGATTTAGAACAAGCTAGATCACTTTGGAGAAACAGATGCATCAGGAAGTAGAGTAAAACTAATCTGAGGCTTCATAAACTGTTCAATTAAGTTAATCCTTATTTTGAGAAGACTCTATATCGCAGTCATGGACACTTCAGAATCTCAGCTTCTCCTGAATCAGTCTCCTGAAATGCTTCCTGTCTGGTCTTCTATTGGAGCTCCTCAATCCAACTATTTCTTGATAAGTATCAACCAAGCTCTCCAGTTAAGTACAAAGAAAGCGTTGCACTTACAGCATGTGCATAGCACTCAGCAGGATTGTCAGTCTTGCAGCACTTAGTCAGGAGATCTTCATAGCCCTTCGCAATTCTCAGAATCAGCTGAGTGGAATACTCAGGGTGTCTTCTTCCGTATTCATAAACAAACCTGAAAGACATAACCTGACAGTGTTAGGGCTAAGGAATAACATGCTACTTTCTTTGTGCACAGAAAAAATGACAATGACAGTTACTCAGATGGGATCAAGTAAGCTGGAAAATGAATCTTGAACGTTCACTTTAGTATGGTGTAGCCATTCTATCATCGGCCAGCAGAGCAAAGGCAAGAAAAACAAAACATTGTCCCAGAATAGAATGCTTTTTAAGCACAGAGAGAGGTGCTTAAAAGGAGCACCTGAATAAAAGGAGGTACTGATAAATGCAGGTTTCATAGGAAGGATAGTGTGAAGCAACAACAGTCACAAAGCATGAATGAGAAACCAGAGCTGAATTTACAACACTAGCCACACTGAAATTCCATTTGGTCATCAATTTTCTCTGAGTGCAATCAAAACACCCAAGAGGACAGTTTTTTCTGGTTTTGTGAAATGCTATAGCTCAGAAAAAAGAGCAGTTAATTTAAAAGGGCAGAAGGCCTGGACCTCGTATTTTAATCACAGAAGATTAATTTATGTAGTGCTCACAACTTCCCTGCACTTAAATCTACTCGTGCACATGGTTGCCATTACTTACTCTGCCATGTATAAGTTATGGTCAGCCTCAAAGTGTTTACACACTTCCTTGTCATGTATGTATCTTTCAACTAGTGAAGGGAGATCTTCAGGTTTCTCATCGAAAGCTGTATCCATGATACACTGGCTTCGCTCCACAATTGGTTTGTCACAGCAGACTTTGATTTTGCTTGAGAAAACTTCGGGTTTAGAGCACATATAGTTCACAACCTCTGCCTGTGGAATTAAAATATATTATTAGCAAGTTATGAAATCATAACTTAAAATTAGATCAATTAAACTCCACTCTTTCCCAGGCTCCTTTCTTTTTGTTTAGGTCACCATTTCACTTAGATTTTCTAAAGAAATCAGGTCTCCGCAGAAAAAAGAACTATTGGAGAGACTGACATTTCCGTGCTTGCTGAGAATGATTTTTGCTGGTGGGAGCCTGGGGAGAATGAGGCTCCCTCCTGCATCTTAGAAACAGTGAGAAGACAAGTAGTCTGGAAGGCAATGAAAGTCACTGCCTGTCTGTCGCAAAGGACTCGATTTATTGAATTTTAGCCCCACCATATGCCTACCTCTGATACAGAAGGCAATATTAAAAAAAACAGTGTCATAAAATCATGCTGTTTACAGTTTTGAGAACCATGTTTAGGTCCCAGGAGGACAGACAATATTTAAGTCAAATTAGTGTTGCAGTTTGCAAGTTTTTTCATGTAAGCTGCCCTCCAGATTTCACTGGCAATACAGGAAAGCTGGAATGATAGTAGTGCATGTAGCAGGACTAGAAAAAAAAATGGCCTTTTTGCCTCTGCTTGCTCTGTATACTTGGCTGTTGACTTGGAGTGAATAAATACCATCAACAACTTCCCTGATGAATGTTTTGATTTCAAGCAAAGAAACATACTATAGTTTTAAGTAATAATTTCTTGTCGATATTATCATAAAGGGCTCGAGCCAGAACTGGTCGAAAGCCAAACATCAGTAACAGTTATTTACACTGACCACGTTTTTTTTAGTGGCTAAGGAATTCACTGCAAGTATTGAATACAACTGCTTTGGACTGTGAATGAACAGATATAGAAATTGTCTTCCTAATATATTTCAGATATGTAAATATTTTTGAAAAATGTGTATCTTACCCTGTCATCCATGCACTCCACCATGTCGCCCTCGCAGCACTCTTTGTAAATACCCTTAAGATCACCTACAATTTTACTAATTTCTGAGAATGGAGCCTTGGGATATTTCTGGCTAAGACGAGCAAGTTTACTAGAAAAGAAGAGAAATTTTATGTAAAGCTCAATATTGAACAGAAAATTTGCAAGTTATTCACACTTACAATCCTCTAAATTAGTAATGTTTGAGGGAAATATTACCCAATGATCCTTTAAAGTTGAAAGAGACAAGTTTGTGATTGTTTATCTGAAATCTCCACGTCATTTTATCTCATTCTATCTGTGAAGGATATCTAGATTACCTAGCAGAGATGCCCATAGTCTTGAATTAAATCTTAAAATTGAAGCTAACGATATTTCATAGGGTGATTCCAGTCAATCTCAGCATATTAGAGGAGTCACAGAATCAATGCATTCTCCTGCATTTAGGCAGGTGATCCATTAATCATTGCAGAAAGTCCTTCTTAATCTTAAAAGCCTGCCTTTGGCAAGAACTGTGATTCTGGCAAGTTTGACATTTTTATTGCTTTCAGGTTCAAACTGACATTTAAATTTGCTGTTTACAAATATGCTTATCACAAAAAGCTGCAGGCACGGCTTTGGCAAAGATACACGTTAAACACACTGGAATGTCTCATTCTGAGTGACACCCTAGTGTCCCACTCACATCCTATCAAACTACAATAGATGGGTTTCACTTTACTTACTGTCTTTATAAAGAAACCCGGTCAGAATTAAATCCAATATTTAAAAATAGTTGGGCAGAAAAAAATGCTGCAGGCACACCCTAGGTCTAAAGGTTTAGCCACAAATTTCTATTTTGTTGGTGAATGTCCCTCAGACAAAAGTATCCTAGGAAGGATCACAGTTACAGTTTCCAAACTCTGTAGATGAAGTTGAATGGAATATGCTGACATTTTTCCCTTGAGTAATTTCTGGTTTAGGATACCAACTTCTAATAAAACAGTGAGCGGAACTTACTCTGCTTGGAAAACTCTCTCGCCAAACTTCTTGAGGATTCCACAAGTATATTGGTGCTTCACACTTATTTTCTTCGCTTTTTCCTTGATGATAAGTGCCTGTGATAATAGGATGCACATTGTTACATTAAATTGATCGAGTTTAATGGAACAAGAATAAAAATCTGAAAAGTCCACTTCAGAAACACAGCAGATTCTTGTCTGATTAACTGGGAAAAGCTAAGTAGAGAATTTTTTAGTCCTGCCCAGTTCATGGTCCAGGCTTCTAGTCTACTCATGTTATGGCATGGTACAATTCTTCTACCCATCCTCCATTGCTCACAAAATATTAATTTAATTGAAACTCTGTGGCCTCAAAGGAGCTCAAGTTGTCCTCCAAAGCATCATAGTGACCATGTGGAAGTCACTGGAAGTGACAAAGGAAGAAATTGGCTCCTGCCATCCTAAAGAAATCTTGGCTACAATTCCCCAAAATGCAAAAGTGTGTGGAAGTTACCGGATACTGAGCCATATGGCTAAAACATGATTAATCCGTTCCCTTCTTTCTGCACAGTAAATGGTTACCGAAACCCACCATGGAAAAGCAAAGTTTGTTTTGGAACTATAAACCATGATTTGACACTGGCCTTTTAAAATCACTTTTAAACTTAAAAAGAATTGCTGCCAAGAGCAGAAGAGACCTTTCTGCCTTAGACTAACATGCTGTTTTTACCCAAAGTGAAAAGTCTGATCTACCTTTTCATCCAAGCAAACACCGACATCATCTGCCTTGCAACAGGTTTGAAGTGCGTGCTCATAATCAGCAGCCAGAGCAAGGATTGCAGGGGCATACAGGAAGGGGTTCCTTCTTGCAACAGAATAGATGAAACTGTAAGAAAAAAGGAAAGCATAAGTAGTGTACTCCGACAAATGGCATCAAATCTCTGTATGGCTTCTCTTTTATTTTTAGCTTCCCGATGAAAAACTAATGATAAATACTTATTAATAATAAATGCAGTGCTAAACCTTAGTGTTTCCAAAGCCGAAGGTAGTAACAGAAGGATGAGCTCAGTATAACTTCACTGAGTCTGATTTTGTATGCTTTTTTTTAAATGTCTCGTCAAATATCTGCAAATTTTGATTTTGAGAGTGGAAAAAGTAATCAAAGTCCATTTTCTTGATATTTTTGGCTATATTCCCTTCACTGTCATCTTTTTTGCATCTTTTCCAGTTACAATGAGGAAGCAGAGGCAGAAGGTGGAGCAAGTAAATTATTAAATCAATAGTAATTGATTTAATACTGTGACTTCTTTTAATCCACAGTTACAGATGTTGTTTTAGCAAAACAATAATGACAAACAACAACAAAATTTAACTATAAAATGTGATTTTTTTAAACCAAAATTTGAGTGGAGAGACCTAGTCTAGCTTGACTGACTAGCTGTTCTATGCATGCGGATAGGAGATTGCATGCTTTTTCAAATGTTCTGTGTGTCTGCACACTGTTTACTTTGGAAATATTTCTTTGTAAAACTAAACATTTAACTAATAGGATATCAGTGGTTTTCTTACTGTCCCAAAAGTGACACTCTGTTGTCCTGGTACTCCTTGCATATCACATCAGAGGCTGGTCTTTCATAGGGCTGAACGAAGTCTGGGTGGTGAATTTTAAATGACAGGAAACACTCGTTTCTTTCAGGATCAGCCTTGCCACAGCAGTCGGCCATAGCACCATATGAGTCACGGAGTTTTTCTACTTGGCAGATTTCATCCAGGAAAATTGAGGGCTAAAAGGGAAAAATGATATGGATCAGAACAACTAAAATTGTGAAGGGAATTGTGAACTAAATGAGAAGGGTAATGCATATTCTCTTTCTTTGTAAAAGAAAATCCAAATTTAAAAGGTATTTTTTTCTAGCTAGGACTTCGAGAATAATACAAAATGATCCATTTTTCCTAACCATTTCATAATTTTTTCCTTAATGTGATCTACTATAAACAACATTACCAAAAAAAAAGTTTACCAAAAAAAATTTCTAGTTTTAATTTATAATTTAAAAATACACTGTACCATACAGTGATGATTTTTCACATATATTCTCACTAAACTGAATTTTCAGGTGAATTAAGGAAGCAGAATTTGGAAGCATCAAAACCTGAGAGTCTGAAAGTATCAGGTATTAATCCTCAACAGGATAATTTTGGTAGCTGCATAAAAATAGCAGAAGCAGAATACCAAGGGATTCACTGCATACCAGGGGCTTTGTGCACTCAGGATCATCCTCATGGGCCACACACTTATGTGCCAGGTCAACAACATCCTTCACCAGCTTGGACAGCCCATCGTAAGAGCATCTCTGGAGATACTGGGCAAATGTAATCATGGAGCTGAAACACAAAGCACAGTTTGGAATATGTAGGTAAGAAAAGCAACAGTTGTAATTTCTAAAGAGGTTCTGAATTCTGAATTGTTAATTCAAATGATATGCACAAATGGTTAGAAAAGAGTAGCATGACGATCATGGTACTGGGTTCTGCTTCCTTGATGTTCTCAACTTCTTTCTGAGAAGTTTTTAACCTTTAGTTCCCAAGAATACAAATTGTAACAACACAGAAAAGACTGAGATTCGAATTTTCTATACTTTCCACCTAGCTCATTCAAAAGTACCACAAACAAAGCTGTATTAGCCATTGTTGTGTAAAAGATCAGACTTATTTTCTTCTAGAAGTAGTTATATTCCTATCAGGGATCTCTGCTATTCCCCAAACAATTTTTCTAAAGCAAATAATTGAATTCTCTCAGAAGCTTGTCATAGGGGTCATTTTAAGAGTTGTTCAGTCTTTCGTTTATGTCTCGTTCCTGAATAACTTCTCTTCATTCAAAGATTATCAAAACTGCATTACTCATGCTGATGTTATTTTCATATTAGGAACATAGGATTTCTCATACATTTTGCAGAAGGTTGTGAACCTTCTGCAGGGACCAAGAAGGTCATCCATCTTGACTTTTGCAGGTCTAAAAGTATCTCTAGGCTTAGTAAGAAAGCTAACTTCATGCTAAGGTTCAGTGTGGCGCATATTTGTCTTTCTAGCTCATATTTGATTTTTTTTTCCTGATATTGGACAAAGAAATGAAAATGGAAAACAAGCAGAAATTACAAGCTGAGCATTCACTTACACTGCTTTAAATGTATCTTCTTTCAAATCATTGAACCGATGGGCAATTTCGCTCTTGTGCTCTAGGGAAGAAAGGAAAGACCAGTGATGCTCATTGTCACATTTGCTTGCTAGCTCCCTCAAAGAATATGTTCTGGTCAGTCTGGGATTTTCAGATTTCAGCATTTACCAGTTCTTGTGCTTGATGAAGTTATATTATTTTGAAACACTCAGCACTTGTAAAATGCCCGCCTTTGTATGGCATATCATCCTGGAAACTCTGTACTGCTTTTCAGAGAATTTTAATCTTAAGCTTTTTTCACCACATCTTTCTGAGGGGACTCAAGTGTGCAATTGGTATGACTCTAATAGAGTATTTAACTCTGTAAACATAGTCCTAATTCAAATATTTAACATGATTGCTGTAGGTAATTGGTAAGGGTTAGCAAACGTACTCTTCATTATGAACAAAATGATAATGTCTGCATTATAAGTAAAAATGCAGCTGCAGTCTGACTACATACAGATTAGTAGACTTACCATTTTTTCAAACGTAAACTTATTTACTTGGCAAATTCATATCCTTCTTTCAATGAATGCATACCATGTGTGCAGGAAAGCAGAAAAAAATCCATCACTTAGTCTTGATGATAATAAAGCAGCTTATAGTTGTATTATACTATTGGTCAGAAAGCTTCCCCAAAGCTCTCCAAGCAGATACTGAGGCAGGAGGCTTCAGTCGTGACGGAAAAAGATGGGGTCACTTTGTTCTGGAAGTACCATCCTACAGCTTTTAGCAAACGTGCACAACAATTCCCCTACCCGAACTGAGGTCAACAGACCTGCATTGATAATAATGGATAGAGTGCTGCTAATTTCAAATCATATTTAAATTGCTGTTGCTCAATGACATTTCCAGAGCAGCTCCTGAAATCACTTTTGTTATATTTCAGCATTTTCATACTTAAATCCAAAATTTCACTGAGAAAAAAAACAAGGTTTTGTTGCAGAAATATTAGTTTGACTAAGATCTTAAATTTCATAACATGTGAAAAAATGACCCAATGGGCCAGCGTTACAGCCCAGACTGGTATTTAGATTTCTGGCGTACCTACTGTATTTTAGTTGGTGAGGAAGTTACTTTGGAAATACCATTTCCAAGAGAGCACTTCCAGAAGCACAGTGCATCCACTGGCTCCAAGGTGGAAGGAACAGAAACGCAAAGGACGTGTTACCGCATTTCCTCGCCTAGTAAATAATTACCTGGAGTCGTCCATCCATCCCTTCAAGATTACTTTGCTCGATTTCTTTTCAAGTCAATGAAAAATTTCTGTTCTCTTTAGTTGACTTTGGATCAAGTTATCAAAAATTTTTCAGGAAATTACATTAAAGCCATCAAAATCATGTAATAGTCTGTAGAAGCAATTAATTTAGTCCATTCTTACCTGAGTCTCGAGCAACTCTCAGATTTCTGGAAGCAGCAGAACTAAAGAGGAAAATAAAGGAAATTAACGTTACCCACTTCATGGCTGCAGATTATTATGTGGGCTGAATTACCGAGAAAATGCTAGGAAGATTGTGGGGAAAGCATTTGTTTATATACTCTTTACGGACAGTGTTTGTCAATTATTAACCTTACAGTTGGCATTTGTAGATTTCCATTAGGTTTGAAGGATATTACAAAACTTGGAAAGTCCTTGCCAAAAATGAATTTGATATTATTTGTTTATTATGCTTTACTTTGGACTTTTCTGTCCTGAAGAGGTTGAACCTTCCAGCACCCAAATAGATAAAGTTTTGCGTAAATTTCCTTATCAAATTACAAACAAGGGGTTCAAGGCATCAGACAAAAATGTCAAGTCTAATCCTATAGCCATGCTGCTCTTTTGCTAGTATTTGTTCAAAAGCACAGCAGATTGGTACTGTACAGTAACTGTTTGAGCAGGTAGGATGCAGTTCACATGTTCACTACAGCATTTATTAAAGCGTTTAAATGTTAAATCACTTTACAAGATAAGAGATTGCAAATTTCTTAGGATATTCTCAGTGCTTTAAGGTCCTCCAGTGACAGAAATAAACTGAATATTTAAGAAACTGTATTTCATTTTGGAATGGCACAAGTGCACACTTGAATCCAGTCCTTTACTTGGTTTAAAAATAAGTACATTGTCGTAAAATACAGGGACGAGAACAAAGATACTGGTAAATGGCATCTCAAATTTCAGTTAACTTCTGAATTTTTAAAGAAACAGAAGTTACGAGTGTGGAACAGGTAGGAGAAAGAAGCTGTATCTCACAATATATGTAGTTCCAAAGCGTAACAAGTTAGTTCAGACACTAAATCTGTGTCTGTTATTTGGAACTGACGCACTTAAACTGCAGGAGGTGAATTCCTGCCATACACTTAGGGTAACATTCAAGAAGAAGGCTGGCCAGACAGCAGAAGGGCTGATTTGAGCATCTGATTTGCAAGGCCAGGCTTTCTTTTTCTATGAGTGCTGTTATGCATGAATAACTGCCAAACATATGTGTAAACATTTGCAAGAACTGTCATTTCAAAATTTTGGCAAAGAATTCTCCTTTACATTAAGATGCTTGTAGGAGTTTCTTCATTATGCAGTGCTCTCCTCTTTGAAAGGTTTCTGTTGACTAGTCAGCAATTTAAGAGATCATACACAGGAGGAATTGTGAAAACTGTACAACACTGCTCCAGAACATGGAATAAAATTGAATTTACTTTTTGCAGGATATTTAGTTAGAGTTTAAAAAAAAAAGAAAAAAAAAAAGGACTTGATATAGGAATAATTACATATTGGTAAAATACAGCGAGCTCTCTACCACTATACTGGTGTATGAGGAGCGAGGGGTATGGACTGAATAATATCTTCCTTAAAATCCTGCTTTCACCTGTCCGGCGTGCTTCCCTCACCCCTCTTGATCCCAGGTTTTTACCATGCAAAGTCCACTAACAAAAGGCGACATTTTCCTCCCCAGATGATTCACGATCTTCTCAGAAATGAAGATCTCCTAGGTGAGCCCAACTGAGGGTAAATCAGGACGATAGTTGAAATGGTAGCTCCTCTACAAATACTGTTCATAATAAGTTAAGGTTTAGGCATATGGGAGACTTCTGGAAGCAATCCTCTTCCTCTCTCCCATTCATAGCAAAGGGCTCGAGAAACGGGTAATGACAACAGCCAGCAACAGAGAAGGACCTTTCAGAGTAGCTTCCTGAACTACCTCTCTCACTTGTGACTCACCTCCTCTCCTAATCATAGGGCAGAAATCAGCAGGTTGAGCGGTACTACCTAGGACTCTAGTGTTTCATGGGCTAGGAAGGATACAGGATGTGACAGGAGTCAGCCAAAGAGCTAACATTTGAAAGCATCCCTTAGGCACTGACAGGAATTACTTGCAAGAAGTGCTCAATAAAACATTAAACATGTCAACAGTCCCATTAAAATTAATAAAACATCTTACAAGCATAACAACTAGCGTAAAACTTTATTCGATCTAATTTAGATCTAATGTCCATAACAGGTGATTAGCTGGAGTTAGGATGGAGAATAGTGCACAAATCTTAGAATCTTATTGCTGAAAGACAATGTGTCTAATAAAGACACATTGTGCTAACTCTAAAGTTTAATTTTTAAGGCTCTCCAAAAAGGAAGTATTACTCAAAAAAAAAAAAAAAAGAGAGAGAGAAAAAAAAAAGAAAAGAAAAACTGGAGTGGCTGACATTTCCTCTTGAAAGGTTCTAAAGTAGATGGATTTCCAGACGACCTGTTATGGACCATGCTCCCACTGCTGCCCTCCGCTCTAGCTGAAAACCTGCAGCAAGAAGCTGCTTCCACCAGGAGCTTTTGCTTAATTTCCCCCTCTGGTAGTTGAATTTCCCCTCGCACCCCTATTCCCAGTGCACTGCCAGACGTCGCAATCTTCTTCAGCACCTTAGTGCTGGTGGTAGCAACTGTCTCGATATAAACAGAAGAGAGGTTTTCTAAGACTACCTTAGTCTTAATGCAGCCTGTTAAGTTTACTTTTTTGAAGAAAACAATTTTACCACTATTTTATATTATTTTTACCGGGAATTGAGTTGCATACTCAATTTTCAGTTTGCAGGTGGTCTGACAAAATCAAAAAATATTTTTCTCTTTGATTCTGAACTTGAGTTTTTAAAAAGTGTTTTAAATCAAATGAAATGTCTAAGCATAAAACATTTTCAATTTACATTACAATTTACATTTAGAAAAATATCAAAACTATACATCTTTTCTTTCAGAAAGTCCATTCTGTTCTTTATGAATTGTGTAAAACTGAAATAAATTTTAAGAGCACTGAGATACAATGAAATCTATACAAGCTGTTGCTTTTGCAAAGACGTTTGACATTTTCCTAAGATTATTCATGATATCTTTTCAGGGAAAAAAGTAGCTTTCTTGTCAGTGTTTAGAGGAACAAGGTTTTATTTTAGAAATTAAGGGTGATGTGGTTAGCTCTAATATAAAGAATAGTGGGGGAAAGCAGATTTACAGGAAAAAAATTGCCATTCTTTTTGTTTTGTTTTGTTTTTTCTTTCCATGATAGATATAGTGATTATTTTCAGGTAGTTGTAGCAAAATTCCAGCCCTCTGGGGAATAATGGGAACTGTGATAAATAATCTAGACCTTTCAGACAGGGACTGCTTTTCCCAGGAGGACCCCAGGGAAGAGCTCTTTAAACCCTTCAATCTGTTATCAAACCTGCTGATATTATCCCCTTCTCAAAGAATAAATAATAAACAAAAGCTTGTGTTTGTTGATAACAGTAAACTGACTATAAAATCCAAACAGCCTGTAACATTGCTCAAGTCAAAGTGGTAATAAAATGTGGTAGTGACAAATCATGCCTTAAAACAGCTCTTGAAGCATGTGCCTGGCTCTCTTCACAAAGCATTCTTGAGCAAATGACACCTTAAGATTAAGAGATTCATTTTTTGGGTTTTTTTTTGCTATTTTGAAATTTAGCACAAGAAAAGATCCTCAAAATTTAGTAGTGCATCTTGAGAGCTATCTGGAATTTTCCCCTGCAGCATTGTGCAGTGTTAGCAAGAATATTGCTGGTCCCCTAGAGTTAATAGGTAAGTTTGTAAGACAGGGTCCATGTTTATTTCTAGATATCGTCTGTTGTCTGTCCTGCACTTCATGCCAGCGTTTCATATCATTGCTGAAAGAGAGATGTGAACTCCGGCATTGATGTTTGCTTACCAATATTAAATATTATACCGAGCTTCCTGTTACTCAACGCTTCCATGCTTTGAGTAGACCTTTCACAAAGTTCTCCTTGTATTCCAGAAAGGAAAATGCCAATTGCATTTTAAGATGAATGCATCTGCACACACAGTTATGTGCAAAGCTGTCCATAGAAGGTAGTATATTTTCAGAGGTGGCATATCAAAGGAAAGTAATTCCAAATCTAATTCACTAATTGGACATTTTTTAGGGAATAAAAAAGCACGCACTGTTTTTAAACATGTCCATCATGCCACCCTGTGCAAAGTGGAAGATTAGATAAAGAGTGGAGAACTTCCTTCTCAAACTCTTCCTGGAGAAACACTTCCATCCTGCATACGGCCGGTCTGCGTTTTCTGCTGTGAGCTATCTTATGTAGGATGCTATATAACCAGTAGGAATGAAGAGATGTTATGCTAGAACATTAGCTCTTAGAGAGTTTCCGAACCACAAATTTTACAGGAAGTTCTTTTATCAGAAAGAAGAACCCATTTACCTCTAAGGTCAAGTGGAAGCATTTGAAGGAGGTTGGAGGTGAACAGAAAGAATTTAGTAGGGAAGGGAAATCTACTCATATTCCTGCTTTAAAAAATAAATAATACTAAAAATTATGTGAGCCTTTTGAGTAACAAATTTGATAAATCGTAGAGGGCACTTTTGGCAAGTTAGTCCTTTTGAAAGCCGCCTCTTGGAAAATAAGGTCTATGAGTAGCCCCCTAATTCTGTGGTCTTCAATTTTACTTACCGCTGTTCTTCCTTCTGCGAAAGCCCAACAGTTTTGTTTGTGTGAATCAATAAAAACAGTAATCTAAGAAATGAAGGTAGGACAGTTTACCAAATCTTGAGATATGCCTGTGCCAAGATCACACCTACTCCAAGTAATTGCGGTTCTGTTTTGGAGGTGTGGGTTTTTTTTTTTTATTAAGTCTATCTCGTGATCACACACAGGAAAGCAGTGCCATAGTAATGTTCTTCACCGCAATGGTGGCCTCAGCCTTTTCTGCTCAAGTGGATGAATCCAGAAAAACAACTGCTACTTCTTTTTTAATCTTTCTGCAGGTGGAACACCAAAATAGGTGTTGCCATTTCCTAATGCAGTGCTATGCTTACAAACAAGAGGTTTAGCCAGTACTTTTTCCCATTAGACTGCAGCTCATTTTTAAATAACTTAAATTACCAGTATCTTTTTAAGTGTCTGGGGTTTTGAAACAGCTACTGGTCTTTTTTTTTGCTCTGGTGGATTATGTTTGCTATTCTTATCACTGATGCTTGTCTCACATGTAAAAGAAGTCAAACAACTGAAAGAGATATAAGTCTTTTATTTGAATAGAGATGGACTCTTAGATATAAAATGAGCAAGAATAAGCAAAATATGCTCATCTGACAGGCGTATATAAACACTGAAAGGATTTGATTACTGTAGCAGAATAGGCAGAGATACTAAGATGCATTAAACTGTATACATAGAAGAGGGTATAACTTTTGGCACATCAGAACTGTCGTTAGAGCATTCATTTTTGTGATCAGCCATTCAAGCTCAGTTTTGCAGAGTCTCTCTCATCCAAATAAGTATGTTTATATCAAATACAATAAGTATTCAAAGCACCACAAGATATTCATATGTACCTTAACAAGTCAAGAAGCTATTTCCAAAAAGCTCATTTAGTGACTCTTTTGGAAAAGATTCAAGAAACTAAATCTGCACCCTAAATAATCTTGCAAAGCTGAAATTCATGCCAATGTTCAGGGCGTAGACCAGAGTGACAGCTGTGTGTAAAAGATGTGATGAGTTGGACAAAAATATTCTGGATTCCACTGGGAAGAAGTCAAGCAGAACTGTGTATTTCGATCGGTACTAATCTACAGTAATTGTTTTGGAGCAAGTCGATGCAATTTATCTAGCAACATGATTTCAGATACATCTTCACTATATTATAGCCAGTCAAATAGTAAAAATGAACTAGTGGATAATTGTTCCACAATTGTCTTAAAAAGCACAGCAAAAAGAAAAGAAATGAATGCAAATACAACAGAGAACAGGAAAAAACTCCCACCAAAGCCTTATGCTGACAGTCTTAATTGTCTACAAGTGCCGGTGGAGTAGAGGATAAGAAAGGGGAAGACACACAATGTTGGAAAGCTAATATTACTAGAGACTAACAGCTTAGCAGAAAGATTTAAGCCAAAGACCATGTCTGCATCATTTTCAAATTGTGCATTTGAAAGTGTCTGATGAACCAAGGCTTCCTTGTTCAGGAAAGAGAGCAATGAATCAGCTTTAATGAAGCTACAAATCCATACAGTCCTGCAAGTGCAAATCAGTAACACTGACTATATGCAGTATAGCGAAACAGGCAGTCGCCTGAAGCCTGATCAACAGGACAGGACACACAACAGACTTATGCTGAGTCCTCCACCAAGCTGCCTGTCAAGCCTTTAGGTCTAGTATGGTGTGAGAGACACTTTTAACAAGACTGCTTGTTAAAAGACTACTTCAGGGACTACTCAGACAAATTAAAAGGAAAAACTTGAAAAGCAGAAGCATTAAGTCTGTGTGTCTGTTTGTCTTCAGGTGGACTTTGGAGGCTATCATGCCAAATTATGTAATCAGGTTACCAAATTCAAGCTTAACTTTGCTACGTGGAAAACATACATCTACCATGTATGCCCATACATACACAAAACTTATTTTCATACATGTATGAAAAGGTTATTTTTTTGCATGCTTTTGAGCATAATTAAGAAAGTTCTGCTTTGCAAGTGTGCTTGATTAGAGTGTGGGGAAGGATGAGGTCTTTTTCCTCACTTTCCCTCACCCTCCCTGAACTGCTTGGTTTTGTAGGGCTAACTGTATTAAAAGGAAAAACAAAAATGAGTTAAAGAACTGAGGAAAGATATTTGTATCCTTTCTGATTTGGATGGGGTAGAGGATAGAGTTCTCTATCTGAAAGATGGTGCATTTTCATTGTCTTATTCATTTATTTTCTACATAGGACACAACTACTCATCAGATTTTTATCTTTGAGAAATCAAGTGACTCTAATGTATATTTTAGAGAATGTCTTTTCCTATTAATGTGTTTAATGGCATACTGCTTTTATACACGATGCTTTCTTTTCATAATCAGGTCTTCTAAGTATCCATAGGATGCTAGTGCTAATCACAACACCATGATCATAGTGACTCGTGGAGATTTTTTGCTCTGTACATATTTATAGAAGAATTAGCAAACGGATCATGCTTGGTGCATTAGTCAATTACAGACCAACCACCTTTTTTTTTTTTTTTTTACATCTCCCCTATGTCCACTGATCAGACATAAGGTCTTACTTAGTTCATATGTTTCTACAGTTTTTGCTAGGCTTTATTCACATCCAAAATAGTCTATTTTGACATTAACTAAGCCTAAACTAAGACCTGTTAGTAGGTCTTATTGTCATTTTTGGTTTTCATCCATTATAGCTCTGATTCCTAGGGCATTCATAAACATCCCTACCCATTTACCTCAAAAAATCCAAAATGTGGTGATGTAGTTACTTGTCTTATCAAGTAACAGTTGCCATTATCAGCCTTTGGCATCGAGTTCAAAAACAGTTTTGTTTTGTTAAGTGAAGTAATATATTATTGTTTGTAGGTATTTCATATTGACTCTTTTTTATGCATTAATTTGCTTGGCTCTATCCGAATGTGCAGTTTTTAGTGTTCTGTAAGGGCTATCAACTGTGAACTGGCCAGTTCTGTGACTTTAGTCATTACATCCCTTTTTTCCATCTCTTCGTGGCTTTGTTCTTACAGTAGTAAGCAATCTGCAAAGCAGATATACAGGCTTGATCATTTTACCCCATTCTAGTTAGAAGGTCCCTCAAAAACATCACAGCAGTTCTGAGTAAAAGTGCACAGTGATTTGCAAAATAGATGTAAAAAGATTTACATTAAGTGTAGAGTTATTCAGTTCATGAATTCACTCCATTTACCTGCAAGAACTTTATGCTTCAGTATTGTTTATATATTTCTTCGACACATTGCTTAGTATTTAAATTTTTGCAGTGGTGTGATGTTTGTGACATGATATAACCGCTGTTGGCAATCCTTTCTTTTCCCTCTTACATAATTCTCTGGAGGCCGCTGGAATCTGGCACATTCACTTGTACCTTGGGACCTGTTTGGCACTGAGTTTCTAGTTTCCATGATGCTATCTGAGCTTTGCAGCCTGTGTCATTTTGCATTTTATGAACCCCTTATTTTTGCTCTTTTTTTACCTTACTGATGTCATATATGCACAGAATGTCATCTTCTAGATCTTCTGCTTGCATTCTTCCATAAGATACCATAAAAAATAAGGCAACTGATGTATATAGCTCCTTATCAATTTCTTCATTTTTTTTTTTTCAATTCTTTGAATATTTTCAGTCAAAAGTCTATGTGTTTCTTCCTTTTCACCAGTCTGTCAGGGTCTTTTTGTTTCTGACAGCTCATAAACAGTATCCAACCTCAAAAAAAAAACTTCTGGAGGCTCCATGGCCAGAAAAGTGCAACTGTGGACAACTTTAGCTAAACAGTCCTCAGCAATTTGGAATAACCATTCAGTGAACACAGCTGGCTCAAGAGCCAAACCTGAAAGTTTTAATTTTACAAGAGGTTATTAGTATTTCTTTTCTAGGTTTGAGGTACTACCACTTTAGCAGTGAAAGAAATAATGAAAACTTCTGAAGAACTGCAGAGAATTTGTGAATTTGTTTTGGTTTGAATTCTTTTAATGTGTTTATCTGTGACTTTCTATTTATAAGTAACACTTTTAGAAACATGTTTGCAAAATAGCCTATTTGCTAAAAATCACAAGGGAATTATTTTAAAAATAAACTAACGATTCTGGGAGCCACTGTTTTTGGTCCCAACTTGAGATTCTTTAACAGCAGAAAGAAATATTTGCTGACTAACGGGATAAAGGGACCTTTGCAGAATTTCTGAGATTCTACATGGTCTCTCCAAGTTTGCAATAAAATACTTGAATGTTACTGGACTACTCATAGCCTTGGATCCTTGGTCATGGAAGACACTCCTACTTTATCCTCTTTTTCATCTATCTCCATTGTAAATTTAGAGCTTACTCATATTAGTCTAAAAACTGTAGGTCTGATTCACACTGTCCTTTCAAATCCATCTGCAAAGAAATAGATTCCATTTTACGCTTCTTTCAGTTTGTGCTGGATTTCTTTTTTTTTTTTTTTTCTGAGTTCTTTTTTTTTTCCCAGGAAATTACTAGTTTAGTTATTTGAGACAACCTGGAAATGTTCAAGCATTAAGGACAAAACCAGAGCGATACTGTTCTCATTCTTTCTTCCGGGTCTCAGTAAGCAAATCATGAATTTAAAGCTCTTCCTACCTTGAAAACTGGAAAGATGTTTATTTTACAAGACTTGTTTCAGTTCAGCATATACTGAACAAAGCCCTATCACTGCTGTAGTTAAAGACATTGTACCTTTCAGGTCCTCCTACAGAAATAACATTTTTAGTTTCCTTATAAGACCCACAGCAGGGAACTAGGAAGCTGAGAGCAGAGGGGTACGGATGGACTGGAAGAAAGTGAGTGTAGAGCTCTGCAGCCTGCAAATCAGGTCTGCTAAAGCTAGGACAGGCTCTGTTCCCTTCTTCTGAGAGGCAGATTAACAGAGCATAGATTTTTTCCAAGTTGTCCTTAACATTTATTCACTGACATGACTAAAAAATACACTCCTGCATGGTATTCTGCTATAATGAACCCTGAGGCTCCACTGTCATGAATCAAACATGAAGCTTTCTGTCCCTGCAGGTTAGTTTAAAAACAGTGAAACATTTCAACACTTTTGCCTTAGCCTCAGAAGCAAAGTTCTATTAGTCGAACCTGAGCCTGTGTACTTTTTTCTCTTAAAAAATCAATTACTTGTAACAGCTAAAAGTTTTCCAAGCAACACTCAAACAGACTTTTACAAAGTGATCTTTGGTTTGTAGTTTCCAGGTCCAATATTCATTCAAACATGAATCAAACATGAATCATGTAAACAAAACATAATGCTCTCTCAGAAGAGAATTCGATTTGCAGCACCAACAAAAAGTTGTATTTCTGCTGGCTGCCATTCTTTTTATCTTTTTTTTCTTTACTTCTACTTGTTATGATATGAAATGTAACATTGGCAAACAGGGATCCCTGTTGTCAAAGAAGCAAAGAAGTGACTTGAAACTAGTATGAAACCAAGGAAATATTTTGAGGTTTATTTTCAGAGCACTGCTTGAAAAATTTGTTTAAGATTTTTGAAAGTAATGAGTGATTTTTGGACGCCTATTTTGACTTCTTTCAGGAAGGCCTGATTTTAACTAAGATGTTTCTCAGTACATTGCAAGAATCAGAAACAGTTCATCAGTGTGATTAAGCCTACTAAAAATATGTATGGTTCATGTAATTCTCTTATATAAGAAATAAAAAAATTAGTTCAGATATTCGCTCTGGAAAAACTGAAAAGTCTAAATAAAACCAAGCCTAACACACTTACAAAGAAGCATCCGATGTATCCATTGCTTTGCAAAGTTAGAATAGCCAGTTTTAAAAAAATTAAATGCTAATGTAAGAATTCTTCTCAAGTCATCAAAAGAAATATTAACAAACCCTTTGCACAAGAACACTTTAGTGTTGTCTTTTGGATCAATTATCCAGTGGGTATACTCGCTAGGCCATTCATCTACACTGCCCTCCAACCCCATGCTGAGAGTCCTTGACATTTGTTTTTAGTTCAAATGGCTTCAGTACTGTCAGTCAAAAGTATTCAAAATCTACAGGTCTCAAAAACAATTCATTAAATTAAATTATAAAACTTAATTTAGAATTAGCTTATCCAGCTTCTGGGATTTTAAAGGCACTTGGCACTTCATGATTATCAGGACTGGAAATACAAAGTGAAAACAGAAAGTGGAAACAGCTCTGCAAACTCAGTGCTGAACCATATTTTTCGTATTTCCTACTTGCAGAGTAGACAGCGTAGGCCTGACCCAAAACTCAGGACTCAGCTGCTGGTATAGGAATGGGTAGCCTGGAAACACTGAGAATCTGACAGTAACAGGAGCCCAACGGCTTCCAGTATCCTGCTGGAATCAGATACTGTAGCCTAATTGGTCTCAGGATAGTCACGAGTTTTGGGATTCCCAGCTTCATCTCACAGAGCAGGATGCTTTCTCAGGGCCATTCACCCCAGAACACTGATGTTCTTGGTTCATTTGACCGGTTGCCCTATAGTTAGAAATTGTAGAAGCACAGGGCTTGTTTCCCCGTAGACCACAGTAAAACTTGTAACAGGAGGCTGAGTTAGGCCAGCAACAAATCCTTGGGAACTTACCCTTTTGAATAATTCTTTGTCCCTGGGAAAAATGTTCTGTGCTCTGAAACCAAACTCTTCAAAAAAGAGCAAACATTTAAAATGGTCAAACCTTCCAAATGACAAAGATGTTTTAATCTGCTAGCCCTGACCTATGTCCAATAAAAAATCAGAACAAATTAACAACACTAGTATCCTAGAACTAGCACTCAACCATGACCTACACAGGAAAACGCCCATTTCTCAGGCTAGGAATGACAGAGTCCAGCTACTATATCTGACCTGTGACTGACTGTTTTTCTAAGGACTTAGCCTCTTACAGTCATTATTATTTTCATCTTCAGACTGTTAAGAATGTGCTGATTAGATTCTGCTAGTCCAGGGAAACTCTAAAACATGTAAGACATCCACCTTTTGTCTTATTTGAAAGTTGTAAATGTGTATCTGTGTATAGAACTGATCCTGCTAGCTGTAAGAAATGATCTTAAGTCCCTGAAAGAATGGAAAGAGTCACCCAAAAAGCGTCTAATATAAGGCCTAGAGATCTTACACTAGAAAGCGTACAAAGTTCTTTGATGTTTCTTAAAAAAGACTGTGCCTCATATTATTTGTGGGCTTTCTTTCTTCCAGAAATATGTATAAAAAGGAATAGCGTATAGACAAAAAGCAGATGTGCACAAGGAAGTGTTGTTTCAGTTAAACTTCTGCACATGGGAAGTGCAAAATCTTTCATAATGGACAGTTCTTTGGCTTCCACACCGTGTAAGGTCAGAATGTTCAGTATTATTAACACAAAATGAAGTGAAATTTCTGATCCCACAGGCTCTATGTTGTCTTACACTGACAATCCAATGAAATGGACTGAATCTCAACTATTTTGTAGGCATGTGATTTCTTGCAATAGCCAGATATGAATTAGAAGATATTCTGTACACAAAGCTTCCATTAAAAAATGAGTGACCATGTGAACCCAGTGCAAAAACAAGGGAAAAAAAAAAAAGATATCAACTTGCAACCAAGTCTGACTCTAAAATTAACATATTGCCTTTATAGATATTCAAAGAGGAACTTACTTTCTTTGAGACCTACAAACCCAGGTACCCTTATGAAAGATTTGTAGTTGGCATAGTCTTAGAACAACAAACAGAGAAGCCTGCAGCTATTAACCTTTGCTGTTTTACTGATAAGTTGTATTTTTGTCAGTTTTCATGGCATTTATTCATGGAACTTTGAACTGAATTTTCTCTTGTTGTCATCAAAAAACCTCACACAGTTATTTGTTACTGTGTGGTAAGAAAGAAAGCTCCATAGACATAGGTCATCTTATCTTGCCTCTCCCATGAAAACTTCATGATCAATGATTCATCATTAAATGCAATATAGAATAATGTAATATTTGAACCTAAAAATTATTGTGTAGAGAATCTGAAATTTAAAGTACAATCACTAGGTTTTGCAAGAAATTTCTATGCAGTTCGTTAATTTTACTGTTTTTTTTTCCAAAGAAAAATAAGCTTATTTTATTTGACTCCTGCATTCCATGAAATGTATTATCACTAGGCAACCTATCTGCTTCAAAGGAAGAGCAAGTACTTTCTCCTTCCATTTAGGATACAACTACACCATAATCTGTGTATTGCAAAGACAGATTTAAATGAGAGTCAGAGACTCCTGTTTTTTGGGACACTGATATCATCTAAGCAGCCATCTGAGGACTCAGTAAGGTTCTCAGGTCCTCAGTATAGTATTTTGAAATATCTTCAGTACTGGCCTAATTCTGGCCTAATTTTGCTGAAATCAAAGTTAAAACTCTCCTGACTTCACTGGAAAAAAATGTTAGATGAAACTGTGTGCTTTTGAAAAGTACACCTACTTTATTCTCCAGTTGCAGGTAGAAAATTGGTTAGCTCATAAAGGAAGATTAAAATACTCCTGAGATAGCATCAATCAAGCTTTTTAGGAGTAAAGTGACAGCTAAAACCAAAGCTAAAAATCATGTTAGGTAAAAATTAAAATCTTTAGCTGGCCATGAGCTCTGTGCAGGGGAGCCTTTACCACAGCGAAACTTAAAATTTTGTCAGGAATTAAAAATGTGAGTAATTGTGTGCTGAAGCATAGTCTTGTTAAAACCAGTAATCTTTCAAGATTATGCCCCACTAGAGATGCTGGTTAGCACAGGTGTTTCAGAAATAGTTTACTTTATACAAGTGACTTCACTTACAAATAAGATGCTGTTATTCATGCTAAAGATTCTTTACTTGGCCTTGGTTTTCAAGGTTAGGGATTTAGTTTATAAAAGGGCCAGGAAAGCTAATAACTGAATTTTCTGTAAGGATTTTAGACACTTTCTACAGCATTTTAAATAAGTCCATACCAAAATAGACAAATATTTTTAATCTGGTTAGCAGAAGAGTGGGATATGCCCAAGCCACACAGCAAAGTATTTATGTGTTTAATTACCACCAGCATATGAGGTCAAACAGTCCATTAGAAACTGCAGCTCATTCCCTCAGAATGGAGGGAATAGATGAAGAGGCTGTTGGCAAGAGTTGTGGGAAAAGTACTGCCTGGGAGAAGCTCTAGTAAAAATGCACAAAGAGGGCACAACCAAGGACAATAAAAAGCAGGTCTGCCTCAGCCTATATTGTGATTATTCTAAAACTGTTGTCAGATCCACTTTGCAGCTCTTGCTGCTACCACGGTTCCCTAAGTAAGCAGGTAAACAGGTATGAACATTTGGTTAGAGCTAGTTTTGACTACTGTGCAGAAAAGATTTCAAATCTTCCTGTTTCAAATTTTTCAGTTAGGAGGAAGATGCCACCTGCTGTTAACAAAGCTCTTTTGCACTAGAGAGCCCATTCACTTTAGTGTTAAGAAATATATAATGCTCCTGTGGACAAAGGATTAATTACTCTTTGAGGATCACACAGACACCATTGCTGCGGACTATTCCCATTTAGTGTCTGACTTTTGTCGGATGAACAGCTTGTGAGGACTTTTTGCATACTCTGCTGCAATGGTACAAGATGCTGAGTGCCTCAGCAACATTTTAAAACATCAGGGAATCAATTGCTTGTGCTACAAGAGTCAGTGATTCAGAGTGGCCAGGCCATATTATTAAATCAGGATGGAAATTTGCCTGTTAATTCTACTTCTCCCTGCTCTTTTATTCAGGCTGCTGAGAGTAAAAACCACTGCAACTACCATTGCACATTGCAGGTGGTTAGTGATCAGTGAGATTACAGATTATACTGATACAGCCAAAATAACCCCTCAAAGAGCTTTTTATAGCAAAAGGCCAAAGGAAGAAGCACAGGCACAAAACTAGAAAGCATATTCTCAATACCCAGATCACAGAACTAGAAGCTGGCCCCTGTTTTCAGCTTTGTCACTAACCTGCATGACCATTTCTATTTCCCTAGATCTCACTTCATCTGTTTCCTCTCTTAGCTTTCATAAGCTTTATCTGCTTACAGTGCAAATATTTGGGGTCAGGACTACCTACCAAAAAGTTTCTGTAATCTTTGTTTCCAATTTCATTTTGATATTGTAATTGTACTGAGCAAACCTCACATTTGGGAAGAACACTCTCTTTTGTTTACTATGAAACAAAGAAAAGAGCTATTTTCCTAAGGCCTACTGCTATCTTTTATTTTTATATATATATATATATGCATATACACATGTATACATACAGCATTAAAAATGCAACACCACAATAAGATTAGGTCAGAAGTGTCATCAAAATGAATGGAAAATACTACCTAAATCCTGACATGTCTTAGAATTTCCTGTGTATAACAGAGATAGAATTATCACCTAGCTAAGCTGTGCAGATTACTTTGTGAAACATGAGATAATATTGATCTGGTTAAATTAAAAAAAAAAAAAAGGAAATTAAATTAAATGTACATGCTGTTAATGGCAATGCAGTCTTGCCAAGAACTCTATACTTAACATATATGAGGTATTTGCTGGGAAAGCACAGACTGTTCTTTATATTGTATGAAGCAGAAAGCAAGAGACCATGATTGAGGTGGCAGGGGCAATTTATTTTAGCATTTCCAGACAACTGACTGCGAACTTAATCTTTAAATAATTCAGGATGCCTCTTTTAAATTATATCTGAAGCACTTGTATTTTTAAAACATTTTACAAAGATGTTTAGCAGCCTACAGTTTTCCTGTAAAAAAAAAGCCAAACAGTTCATTTAGCAATGTAATTTTAAGTGTGAGATTGTTTAAAGAAAAATTTTTCTTTTGAAAAATCAATTAATTAAAATAACTGAATGAATAAAATTGCTTCAAATTGCTGGACTAGCAAATTAGCAGATCTTGCAATTGGCTTATATTAAAGTCAATGACAATGTCAGTATACTTCATAGACACAAGAAAAAAAAATCCCTGTTCAATTTGCTAGAAGTAGGTAAATATATATATACATTTCCTGTTAAATGGAAACAAATAAAAGGAATAACAAGGAACTATAACCAATCATCTTGGTTACCTAACTATCTAGAGCTAAGAATCAAATGCATTACTAAGTTTTCCTTTCCAAAATTTTTGGAAGACTAAAAATTTGTCCTTGAGGGCCTTCAATTTTAACTAGTTTTAGCTGAACATAAATTTCTAGCTTGTAGCTCCATCTACAGTGCCAAACCATTATTGCATTTTTTCAAAACTTAAAACAACTCCTAAAACTGATTAGGAAATGGTAATAAATTTAACTGTTGAAAGCAAACGAAGGAAAGACAAAACAGCAGAAGTTGTTAGCTAATCGGTAGCTAATAATGTGCAGCCTACTGTTGAAGCTACCTTGAATGCTGCTAATAAAAGGAAGGTTCATTAATTTGGCAAGTAAACTTCCCTCCTGAAATGCAAGCAGTTTTGGCTTGAGGTCTCGTATTCACAACCTTGATCCGCAAGCCCATAATACAAAACTTAGCAGAAGTGGCATCATCTTCTGTCACAGGAACATCTGGATAGCAAAACTCTGCTCTAACCACTAGTTAGTATTCTGCCTGTTCCAGTATTTCTTCCTGTGTTAATGACTACCTTGGTACTATTTGGCAGGTGTTTGGTGACCCTGGATGAATTAGCTTTTAAATCCATTTGGATATGTTTCTATATCTGGTCCTGGCAGCAACACTCTATCTACCGTGTAGGTAGATTTTCTACAGCTATCAGTCCAGAACCTTTCACAAAAGTAAATACAAATTTCACAAATATTTGGTACAAATATTTTCTCTACTTTATTTCATGCATGTAATTCAGCATATTACAGAGAGGTTATTGTTCTAAAACAGTCCCTCTAAAAAAGCCTTTTTTTTTCTCTGCTGACCATACAAAGAGATTAGGCTTCTAGGTGAGGTGCTAAAGCCCTCCCTTTTATCTTAAGATCTCCTTTCTATTTTGATCATATTTGATCATGAGCAGAATCAGAAGGAGAAACAAAAGTCCACCCAAATGCTACTTGCTTCAATTTGAAGTGCTATTTTTTTCATTTTATTTTTGCAAAGGGTAAAATTTGTGAACACACATGAAAGAAAGTTAGGAACCTGAAGCCTATTTTCAAAAATGACTTAGCCATTTAAAATATAAATTCTTACAGATTATTCAAAAATTTTAGGGGTTCAAGTTCTTTAAGCATTTCTTAAATAAGGTGTAGGCTCCCAATTACTGAACTGCCTTTGAAGATTTTTATTCAAGCATGTATTTGCCGGCTGTTTTAATCATAATACAATATAAACCAAAAGAGAATATAAAAGGTCAGCTCTATAGCTATTAGAGGTTGTGAGGCTCAGCATAATACAAAAACCGAAAATAAAACAAAACAAAAAAAGAAACCAAAAAAGCCCCTATATATTGCAGAACAAATTATAAATGAAGTGGTAATACTTAATCATTTATTTGCAATGACTAAAGATTACATTGGTTTTAATGACTGAATCATTCACCTTCAAAACACCAAGCAGATCACAGGACAAATCTTTCTAGCATAATGCTTTAGGCAAATTCTTAACTAATCATCCTTTTAGAATTTCAATATTAGAAACTGTTACATGTCATGTGGAATTGGGACTATGAAAAAAATGGTATGAAATAGCAATGAGTGCATGCAATTTGGTGTAAAAAAACTAGCAAGTTCAAATATTACATTAAAAGTCACCTAAATACAAACCATACTACTTTTCTTCGCATTGCCAAGCTTAGAATGTCTACTTAATATCTGTCAGGTGATGTTAGTGCCACAGTCGAGTTTTCTATCATTACCAAAGACTGAAGTGAATAGAAAACTATTGTTTCATGAAGAAAAAAAAAAACTCTTAACAGAGCACTTGTGTATTTCTCCAGTGAATCAGTCTGAAAGTGGCTTTGCTTTCTAGACTTGAGTTTTCCTTCTTAGTCTTTTCCAGGTGAGTTTGTAAGCCAGTGGTCAAAACTGGCACACTGTTGTGTTAAGTCCTAAGGGCAGTTCCCAGAACATCTAATATCAATATCTAAAAAGGAAGATACACAGACTTCAAAACACTTGATCACTGGTCCAAGGAGGATATATATGTATCTCAACCTGACATTAAAGTGGATAAGCATAATAAATGGCATAATTACCTGGTTGATAATGCCAAATGTGGGCTCTTGGATGGGGTTACTTGAGTGCTACTGTTAATGTAAATGCTTTACCTTCTCCATATTTAGTCACGTTGTCCTTTGCTGAATGGGGCTCCTGCAACTCTTAAGCAGTTTTTCCCGGCTGCTTATTCTGAGCATGTCTTGATTTTCTTTCCTTTCTTTACTCATAAGACCACTGATTGAGGTGTTCATACGAAATTTGCTGTAATGGAGAAATACAGATATCAAAATATTGTAAATTAAAGTAATTGCCATTGCTGCCTAACAACAACTTTTAATGATTTCTGTCATGAGTAACATATGGTTATTAAAACTGACTGTTTTAGACAATCTTAAAATATACTTAAGAGAAAACAGAATGCCTCTGGAGGTAAGGCATTTCACTTCATTTTCTTCTGTTTTTCTCTCCTTCAACTGATCACCACTGACTGTATAATTTTACTGTATTACAAAGTAATGATGCTTCAGTTTCAGTTCATCTTGTCTCCTACTTAATATCTCCCTTTTTCTTTGACACAAGGCAATGCATCAAGGAGGTGCCGTGAACCAGTCCTTTTGAAATGTTTGTTGAAGGAATGTGACAGTTCAGGGTTCATGGTTCCCAGAATGGTGTCAATAAGATACTGCAGCACATATACAAGCCATAATAACTGTACTCTTGAAAACAATACATCAAAGATACCTAATCAATTCACTCATTCTACAACCAGTGAGAATGGGCATGACTTGGTTACTCAGTTACTTTCATAGCTCTGCAGGTGTGTAAACTCTGCGTTCCTTGCACAATAGAGAATCTCTGACTCTTGGAAATATTAAAATCAGATGTGTTCAGCACTGAGATGAAAGGAGAAACAGCAGTTTTAAGTTAAGAGAATTCGGATATTTTTAAGAGCCACTCGCTCTTTAGCACTTACAAGTATTCAGAAAAAGCAGTTTCAATCAGAGGAAGACATAAACTGCTGCTGAACCAGCTAGGAGGAGACAACAGGAAAAGGCAGCTTCGTGACAGCTGGAGTATTCCTCAGTTTGTGTCCGAATATCAAGAAGTTTTCACAAAAGCAAAGAAAAAAAATCACCTGCTACCAAATCACCCCTCAAAAAAGGTATTTCAACAATGCAGAAGTATCATGTAAGTGCACTTGCACTAGAAGTTATAGAAGTTACAGATTAAATTCACTATTTAATCTTTGCTCATCATGAATGAGATATTTGCTTGTACCCCTCTATCTTCCCACAACCCTCACTGATGATTTCAGAGGTTCTGATTATTGTGCAGGAACTTCTGGGGTGAAAAAATACCTAGGAAAAAAAGATTTGAGCTGGAGAGGATGGCACAGAGCACTGGTGCACTGAATTAGTTGGAACTTCCATGATCTGGAAGGGAGAGAGGATGTACGTACAACCAGGGCAGAAGGGTAGGTGGAAGCAAGTCAGTGTTAAGGGGCGTGAAAATTTGCAAGGGATATGTGTTTGTGTTGGGCGCTTATTAATGCTCAAACCATTAATATTTGTTCAGTTTCAGTAAAAGTTGGAATTACAAACCAAAATCAATATCCTTGCTTCCTAATTTTAATCATGATGCTCTTTCCAGTAATAAATGAAACTGAGAGCGTATCCATGCAGAGGTTTAAACATGTGAGTTATCCCTCTGATTTTTTTACAGGATCTGGTATACATACACATTTGCAAAGGCAAATACTGAAGTCACAGATGAAAAGGATTAAAAGGATTATTATTTGTCTAAAGATTTACTGCAGCTTCATGGTACCAACAGAAACAAAGTCTAAAGTTAATCAACTTTATAAACTCACAAAAGGAAATGTATTTGTTAGGTATTACCTTCCTGATTAGATCCTATTACTAACTTTTCCCTTGCTACATAATTCATTAACAAAAAGCTATGGCTTTGGTAATACACCTGTAAGAGAATACAAAAAAAAACCCTTAATTCTTTATTCTTTGATTATAAACATCAATTTTGAAGATTATCATGGTACTTATAAGAACATTTTACTCTGGGTTTCTAAAATATAAAGTGTATATAATGCTTTCTGAGGAAGTTTCATGCCTCCCCAAAATGTTCTCCTTTAATAAACCATTACAAGATTCATATCTGCTTTTCTCTAAGCAGCTTTTGACTATGACAAAAATAAAGCTTACAAGCATGACAAGTCTAACACTAATCTCATACAAGACTGCAAGTGCTTTTATTGCCATCGTACTTACAAAGGCTCAAATTAGCGAGGCTGGTAGGGAGATTATATATACAGTGTATGTAATAAAAATGAGGGAAATTATTTGTTCTGCACCATAAGACTAGAAGGAACAAATCTTTGATCAGAACAGAGGTCACTATCATAAAGGAAGCTGAACAGAATAGCCCCGAAGAGTGATGCTGCTTGGGCCATGAAGAGTACTGTTTTGTAACTACTAAACCTGATTTGGAGCTTGATGATATAACACAGGGTGGTAAAACAACATGGTTCTTACAAGAAAGAGCCTGGCCAGGGAGGCTCAAAGACCCTTTCCAAGCCTACCAACTGACCTGGACATTCGAAGCAATACACGCCTGGCATTCTAACACGGATGTGTACACAGCTGAACGGAGCATGGCCTTTTCCCGCCTGCTTGGCCTCCATCAGCGCAGTGCAGCCTTCAGCGTCACGTCCCCACGCTGAGGCGTTGGGGGTCTGAGGGGCCCAAACGGTAAAACGTGACTGTCCTTCCTGAATCCCAGGCAGAAATTTTGATATAGTTGGACAATCTGTCCTTTTGCCTGGCCAAATGCATTTAACGTGCAATTTGTTTCAAGGAGTCATTCACCTCTGGGATGAACACTGTAAGTGTATCCATCTTACTATTAAACAGTGAATACCAGTGTGTCTGACACGGGAGGACAAAATCATTCATGTCACCGATCTTCTTTCATGTATCTTGCCCTGCTTTGTTTTTGGGATTTTAATCCAGTCACACCAGGAAGCAGTAGTTAGGTGGCCAGAACATTCAATTTATTCCTCTTGGATGTCATCAAACTGTCATCTGTGTGACTGTTTATAAATTTATTGCTCAGCTTAGACCTCATAGCTGAAGATTAGAAGGACTACAGTTAAAGAGCTGGGTGTCTCAGAAATAACACTGTAACAGTGTCCCGTGACCACTAATGCAGTACTTTTATTAAGTACCTATCGAGGCACACAAAATGGAGGATTTAGTGGGATGTGAAGAGCATTATGGTTTGAGGGGGGAAACTCTTCAGACTTAAGATTCATAAAAATGTGGGTTTTTTTGAGCTTTTTTTTAGAGCAATGTTTCATTTCAGAGGTGATGCAAACGCAGGAGGTGCTTTCTGACATTAACCAAGGCAGAGAGAGGATGCAGTCAAGATTAAAGAAATGGGCAAGACTTCATTTCCAAACACCGGCAGCATGGCACTGCATTATTGCCACAGATTTTACAATCATGCGCTTCTGTAGTTAAAACTGCTTTTGTTGTGGACTTTCAGCAGATACAGATGAACAAAAAGCCCCCTCCTTGAATGAACTGACAGGATCTGTCAAGACCCTTAAGTTTCTACACGAGTCGCCCTGCCTCGTTCTCAGTGAAGGTGTTTTTCCAGAGGAAAAAAATAAACAGTTAAGCGCGAGTGTCACAAATACACAGCAGTGATGAAGGCCCTGGGCAGGGGGGGCTGACAGAGGAAACAGGATATAGCGATGCAGCCAAAGGATGTTATTAGTGTATCGTTGAAACAGCACAGGCAACTTGGTGTTTCCTATTTTTTTACGAGCTTCTTTCTTCTCACACTGGACTGGGAAGCCGGATTGGAAATAAAAAACCGCCTGCTTGTTGCGGAACGCAGCAACAGGCCGTTCCTCGCCATTCTGCGCCACCGCGCGGCGGGGGGGGGCCAAGCCCGGGCTGCCGCCGTCTCCGCGGGCGCACGAGCCCCACGGCGCCGCGGC